>VYZW01041692.1:8744-56021 GCA_013401315.1 Balaeniceps rex
GGAGGTAGCGTGAGACGGGGCCGGAGGGGCGGCGGGGCTGGTGAGGGGTAGGGCCGCAGCGGTTCCCTTAAGCAATCGCCGTGGTTTCCTCAGGCCTGGCCTCGCCTGGGCCACCTGGCGAGAAAAGCTCCGGGACGGGGGTTATCGGCACAGCAGGGCTCGGGGCTTGTCCGGAGGCCGGGGTCCTCTGGCACCCCTCGGCCAAAGGCAGCGCTCAGCCCCTGGTCCCCCGGGAGAAGGGTCCGGCACCTGCCCGCAGCCCTCCGGGGGTGCCGCTCACCAGCTGCCCCAGAGCTGGTGTGAGCTCCTTCTCTGCCGAGGGGAGAAAGCGTCGCTCCGCTCCCGCCTTTGTGTGTTAGAAACGTGTCACAGAATTGCGGTCTCCTCTGCTTGCAGCTCTGCTAACGGCGGGGACGTCCGGCGTTATACCCCGGGGGTCATGCAGGCCCAAGACGGATGCTGGTGTCGGTGTGCAGTTGCGCTGTGCTCCCCTCGCGTCTCCTGGCAGAGGTGCCCGTCGCAGACCCTGGCTTCGAGTGTTCATTGGCATGGGAGGAAGGAGGATCGTGCTGGTTGGTGTGAACAGGCCGAATAAAGGCACAAAGAGACACTTTGACAAATTATCACATGGTGAGATGGAGTGGCCATATACAAATAGAACACAGAAGATACTCAATTCTAAAAAGAGATTATTTCACTATGTATTAAATGCTCATCTTTTTTTGGCAGAGGATCGGTAGAGATGTCACCTGCATAATTCTCATATTGTGTTTTGAGAAGTAATTTACAGGCTTGGTGGTAGGCCTCTGTCCATCAAACACAAAGAACATCTTCATAGATAGGACTTTAAAAACCTCTTGTGAAAGGAACAAAAAGCAGCATACAGAACACTGAAATTAGATGAAGTTGCTCTTCCATAAAATAACACTGCAGCCAGCTAGCCCAGCATGATAACTATGATTTGGAAGTGTTATTTTCTCCTGACATTTGATCCTCCCCCCCCCCAAAAAAAAAAAAACCACACCAGACAGAAGAGACTGGGTTTTTGGAATTGCATACTGCTACAGACGATGCAGATACAAATGTTCCAAGTTTCTTGACTTTCCTGTAGCTTCAAAATAGACTGACTTCTCCTGAACACTCCACATGTAGTTAAATCTACTTAGACTTTAGTATTACCTTAAGAAGAAAGGAAGTTTAATAAAGCAACTAAGTGTATTCTCTGTGAACAGTTGTTCATGTGTTTTTGCCCCCGCTCATGCGCTTGTTGTTGATTCCGGTAGGAGCCTGGCACGTGAATATATTCTCTTGATGACTGGCAACATGAGAACAGAAGGGTTTTCTATAGGAGCTGGCTGCGGCAGATCTTTTGTTATCTTTTAATACTACTGGCCTGATGGGGTGTGGGTGTTTATGTTATTTCATTTTAACCGGTTAAGATGGCAATTTTACCAGGCAAAGGAAAAAAACTCAACATTGTCACACTTCCTAAATCAGTTTTGTTGACATCCAGGTATGTCCAGAAATGCTGATTATGGTAAGTAAATGTTTTAGTTAATTTCAAATAGCCCCCTATTTTAGTACTTGTGCATTCTACCTACTTTTTTGTTTGTTTGTGAATAAAAGCGTCTTGTATGCAAATATGAAACAGGTAGATTTTGACACTGTGCAAAACAGTTGAGGAGTGGGGTAACAACATGGTAAAGAGACTGATGGTTGTGGAAATTAGAGATAATTTTATCAATGCAGTCAGTGAAGGAGAAAATGACATCAGGAAACATTGGCTTTGTCTGTCCCCAAATTAGACTGCTCCCTTTCAAAGTGAAAGAATGTCTGGGAGCTGATAAAGTTCTGCTTCCTCCTGTGAAGCTTATCAGTTTATGGAGTTATTCAGAAAAACATCTACTTTCAGTTCACCCGCTATTTAGAGTAATTCCTGTATGTAGACAAGTCTTCATACATAAAAATGTCGCATCTGGAATCACTGGCACCTCTTGCAGCTTGGAGACAGGCACTGTTTCAGGGGAGGAAGGTGCACCTTTATTGGTTCCCTGTCTCCTTACTCCAATACTCAGGCTATCGCTGGGGACCAGGCCTGTTGGTTTTACTGTATGTACTTAAATATGTCATCAAACAACTGAACTCTGACCCCAGATCCTTATTTCTTTTCTGTGAGTTACAAGATAATACGGCATGAAAAAGTTTAAGTGGTAAAACATGAAAGTTACAATTCCAATCCTGGAGATACCAGTCTGTTTCAGTTTAAGCACGAATGGTTATTGAGATGGCTTACATACCTGAAGGTGTATAAGCAGAAGTGGGAGATTTTCTGAGTGTTGTTTCCCTGATACTAGTCAGTTGCAAATGGATACTTTTTCTCAAGTCGCAATATAAATTCTATTCCTATTCTTATTCTGTGTAAAACAGTCCAAATGTTATTACAACTGGAACAAAAATATAATATCACCAACAATATTATCTGATCCACTAGTGTCCCGCAAAATACAGTATTGGACTGCAGAGCAATAGAAATAATAGAAACGAAACCTCAAAAGTTAAAAGTAACAGCACTGTAAGGAAATGAGCGCTTCTTGTTCATTTGTTACCATATATTTCAGGGTAACTTCACCTATGTTATTTTTAAATGCTGTGTTACAAGGTAGGTGACTGCCCAGGTGTTCCTTAGAAACATTAACAGAATGATTCACAGAAGTCTGTGAGTATTGACATACAAACACACTGAAAGCCACTGCATTTCTGATAATGTTCAGAATATACATCCACAAAAGTTAGAAATTTCCACACCACCTTTTGAATCAGACAGTTTGTAAATTATTAGCAACGCAGCTCTCCTGAAGGCACGCTTTTGGCAGAGCACGATAGGCGTTAACTGCACAGCTCCCGTTAGTGTTAAATCTTCACGCTGTAACTTATCCCACAGTGTGTAACACTACCCAGTGTTTTAAAGATAGGACCATATGTGCTGCATTGAAATACATAATAGCGTCGAATTGAAGAGATCGTAGAAACCTCATACTGGAGATGTTTTGTGAACTCGTCTGAAACATGCTTATGTTCTATTTAGTTTGCCAGGAATGCCTGTATGCTTAGCTCTTTTTAAGCAAGGGTTTCAACCCCAGTGAAGCAGGTATTTATTCTTTTTTCATTCTTCTACATGAGTAAACAGGCACAGAGGTCGACAGACTTACACAAGGTCATGGCGTGAGTCACTGCTGTAGCTAGGAATAGAATCCAGGAGACCTGATTGCCGCTGCCCTCCTCCAAACACTGTCCCGTACTCCTAAATCAAAGCAGTGCTAATTTTATTTTTGCACAGAATACAAGGTGTCTGAAACCAATATAATGTTATAATTTCCTACAGAGGGATGTGCTTAGCTTTATGACCTTTTATTGCTCGGGAGCTGGTCTTCCGATGGAAACCACACTCATTTTATAATGGTGTGCTGGGAGCATCATCATAAAGGTTTCTACACATGCTGTGACACATTTTATCCATCAAAATCTAAAACAGTCAAGGTTTTGTAATTCTGTCCCAGAGATTACATTTTGAATCATTGGCTGTTCATAGTTACTGATTGTAATGGAAACATATTGAGTATCATAATGGCATCATCAATCAAATACCATCGATTGGCATTTCGAAAGCACCATTATGCTTATGGATTCTCATTTGACCAATTGTGTCCCTGTTTGGTGCAGACAGGAGGAGAGAGAACTCATTTGCCCTCCTTATTCAAAGAACAAATTTAATATCTGGAGGAGATAGGGCAAATATGAGTGTCCTTTGTACAATCAGCAAGTGGCAGGGGCCTACCAAACAGCTGTACATTCCTATCGGTCATGTATTCTAAGGAAAATTCAAGTAGAAGGGAGAGAAAACAGAAAATGAAGAATATGTAGAATGAGGCAACAATGGTAAAAAATTATAGCACTTGCATTTTGATGGGAAAAATGTTGTGGGATGTTTGCAAGATGTTTAGTGTGTCCTTGCATTGCCTAATTGCCAGTATTACTGTTAAAGAATATATTAAATGGATACCAAAGTGGCTTTTACAACGGTAGCAATTTTGGCTTGAACTTGCATATTAAAAATCTTGTTCCCTTCACATTTGTTCTAGTTCAAATAACATGCAACCTTTTTGCCCCATAAAATTAAGTTTATCTTCTTCAGCAGGATAAAGTAGAGTCTAAAAGAGGCGTAAGAAAGGTGTAAAGGACCCTGGGCTCTGGGCTGACTTTCACGCAGAGGCGAATTTTATCCCAAATCTTCTTATAATTTCTTTTTTTAATAAGTCTCAAAACTGTCCAAACATTAACGAAAAGAAGTTGTACACCTTTGAGAATGCAATCATAAAAGACTATTAATTCTGAGTAGCTGTAAAGCCAAAATGAATCTAATAAAAATTAAAGAAATAAATTGTACCTTTAAACTTAACCAAGACAAGGAAAGAGAAAGAATAGACATAACTAACATTTTATCTAGTATTTGCACATCCCAGATTGACTCCTTCTTAAAACACTGTGAATATCAGCATCCTTATACATTCTCACATCAACTTGAATTAGTGTTTATAGAATAGAATAGAATATTTTGTTATATATTCCTTTATCATAAAAAAATATAATATTTTATTAATATTTTATTTCTTTAACAAAATATTCTGTTGTGTTTATATAAATAAACAAATGCCTCAAAATGTTCTTTTTCCATGATCATTGTACCTCAGAATGGCCAGTATTGACTAACTGGAAACTCCAGTGGGATGTGATCTTGCAAATTATTTTTTCAGGCTTGACCAGTTCTTCAAAGAGTAACACCCAAAGCGAAGCACAAAATGGAATGAGTTTTTGTCAGTCATCTTGGCTAGCTGAAAGCTTAATGCACCATAAAAGTCTTATTGGGAGGTTTTACGTGACCTGCTACACAGGGATATTTTGTTAGAGACGCATTTCACCGGTGGTCTAGCAAAGTATTAAATAGAATAATAAGTGGAAGTAGTGGGAGTATTAAGGGGGAAATGCAGATTTTCATGTGAGAAGCAAAATAAAGGTTCTGACTTCTGAACGAGAAGTTTCTGAGCATTCGAACCCCTTACTTTCTGATGATGGATGATGTAATTCTAATATCCCAGCCAGCTGCTCGTTTAGAGAAGAGGATTTCTGCATACATAAATTTCCTCTCCTGATGAGCTAGAGATGCCTTATTGACTATATCCTGTGGGTTTTTTTTCTTTCAGAGTGGTTTGGTTTCAATTGTGGGCAAAGTGATTCCAATGTACAGTTTACATATTTGGTTCTAAAGCACTTAGGTGGTCACCGGGGCTGAGGTAGGGGAGTGAAGGAAAAGGCATTTTTTCAAATAGCCAGATTCCAGTTGAAATGAGACCTCTGAAAATCAGCTACATGAAACACAACGTGAGCTCAGAAAGGAGGACAATTTGGGATTCTGCTTTCACATGTTCCCCTTTCACACTCAATACTGCAGGAGTAGGTGCCATGAAAATGGGGATAGTGTGTCCTGTAAAGAAGGGTGGACATGAAGATGAAGCTTGTTTTACCAATACTGTAGTTGCTGCAGTAATGGTCCACTTTCTCAGCTCTTGTTCCCCTCAAGACTGCAATATAAACCAAAATGCAGCCACTAGACACATGTATTCTCAGCTAGTAATAATTTATTGCCTGCTGCCATTTTATGTAAATGGCTATTACACATACCAATGTAGTAATGCAGCTGCATTGCCACATGTTGAGAACCTCAGATAAAACTTTTAAGTTCATAAAATACACTCATGGGCTCCTTAATCGCTACAGCAGAGAGCATTTCATTGTCCAGACGTAGTGGAAGGATGATAACTGTACATCCATAGTGGAATTAGATTCTGCCATAAAGAATATCCAACTTTAAAGCTGTTTTTTTTTCTTGGAGTACGATTTTTTTGAATACTTTGATGGTGTACGTGAACCTACAGCCACACAGCTATATATGTAAACTCTTCTCAGATAAATACTTTTATCATCTAAAGGAATAAAGTGCTTGAGGCAGAAGACAGGAATCTCTGGGAAATACACTACTGTGATGAATATATTTGTCAACTGAGTGCCATAGTGATGAATTTCAGGGAAGATGAAAAGGTTTTTCATGACAGCAAGAAATTTGTAACTCAAAGAAAAGAAAATGAAGCAAACAGTTTACATTTATCTTTGCATCTTAATAGACAACCTTATTCCTGTTTTCATGATGTTGTCTTCATTCTCATGCTAAAGGATTTCCATTTGTATGAAATATTAAAAAGAAATGGAGTCGCACAGGTAAGGCTTAGTACTCCTGTCAGTCGCAGCAGTTAGAGGACCTAATACATGGTTATTTTAGTCTGAGGTTTTTCGTTCTAGAGCTGCTTTGGACCTGACAGTTGACATGCACAGAAAGAATGCATTCAAACACCTACAACTTTATTATTAATTACAATTGGATAACTTGCTCCCCCCGCCCTCCCCTAGAACATATGCCACGACAAATGAAATCAGAAAGGCCTTTCAGCTCTTTGATATCTGGGTCTGCCACTACAGCGCTGAAATCGGTATTTGTTTTCTTTTAGTAGGTGCAAAGATTGAGCCCTGAACACCAGCAAGCTGCAGGCAGTGTGTTTTCTGTTCAGGATCCGTACCGGTGAACATGCTCTCCCTCCTTCCTTGCCAGAGCCTGAGTTTCTTAACTCATAGGGCATGCTGCGTAGCCTCTATTTTCTCTTTTTTAAATAGCCAAGTATGATACTTTCCTTGGAAAAGTGGCGAGAATAACCTCCAGATCAGCCAGCACTGGGATGAATGTAATTAAGACATTATGTAAGATATTAACACCAAATATTCCCTAAAGTACTGACTGTAGAGTTCTACATTGCCGTGAGGTGAATTTGCTAAATTTAAATTTATATACACAGAAATAGTATAATTAAATTGAAATACTGGAAAAGTTCCATGTAACATATTTGGCAATAGTTCTGCACAGGCTACTGGTCTGTGCAATACAGTGTTGATTTAGGGAATGCCTTTGCGTTTGCACACAGCCCATTAGAAAGTGAAGCAGAACGTGAACATGTATTGAAAATGCCACACACACAGTGGATTTCTGTTTCTAAACTGCAGGTTTTCCAATTATATGAAATATTCTAAAATTAATTTACTAGCTTTTCAAGAATTATGTCATGCAATCATGCTGTGGAATTTAAAACACCTTGTCTTATCACAGTAAGTTTTAAGTTGAACATCCTTCAAAATACGAATCTTGGAACATAATCGCCATTAGACTTGCCATAGATACAACGCTAAGTAGTATCCTCCTCACGTTTGAAATACGGCTCAGACACACCCACGCACACATAACTATATATTATACCCATATAAATATATATGTATTTCCTTATTGCTGTCATTTAGAGGAGGCATTTGGCTATATGTGGAAGGTTTCATTTTACTGTTACTGTTTGCATTAGTCTTATAGCTAAGATCTCCCACCATGAGTTTCTTTTGCAACTTTTTATAAATATCAGAGCAACACACTTCCAGCTGAAGAGAATCCATTTTGGTACCGGCCACCGTACGAGCACAGAACAAAAAGGCAGTTTCTCTCCCAGAGCTCATGCCCTGCAAGCCTCAGGCAAGCGGCAGCGGTGGTGGCTGGTGTCAGCTAACGGGTAACCTGACCGGTGTTGGTGCCCACAGGCATGATGGCTGGTCGGGGCTGTGGTTGGATTAGCTTTCGGCGGGCTCCCCGGCACAGGCAGGGTTGCACGACTGCCGCCGCCTGCGGCAAAGGAGCAGGAGTGCCTGAACGGTGGCAGATGAGGTTTGTGGGGGTCCCTCCTGCTGGGGATTTGTATGGAGGAGGTTACGGCTATGGCACTACCCAGCCGAAGGTCAGAGCTGCTGACCCACCTGGGGTGATTTCAAAGGTCTGAAACATTCATGACAGGGATAGACCAGTGAGGTCAGGGTGAGTGAATCTGGCCGTGCTTTTTAACACTTCCAGAAAATAAATATGTCCATCAGAGCATTGCAGGACATAAAGAGCCCCAAATCCACAGCTCCCTGGCAGCTTTTTGGCAGAGGAAAGCAATCTGTTTTGCTGCATGGTGCCTCAGCCTGTGGTGCACCTTCCCCAGCCACTCAGGACCTCCAGCTGCCAACCTTGGACTATGGCTCCTTGGACTATGGCTGGAAAATGGACCAGCTCTACTGTATGATCGCATCTGTGTTAGAGGTTGTTAATAACTTCACTTGCGGAGATCAGCTAGAATTGCACCTCTCTCTGTGCTGAACAAATCGAAATAAAATCTAGCTCAAAAGTCCTTTTACTGGCTAATACCTTTGCTCCTCCTCCACGGGAAAACCTAATGCAAACCCCTTCACCTGACGTCTGGTATGGACATTTACATCTTCAGGTCTGAGGACGTTGTACCACCACCCTCTCAGCATGGAAACGCGGCGAGGCCCTCTGCACTGACGTGGCCAGATCCTGTGTAAAAGGGTCCGAAGATGCTTAGCCCGCTTAACAGGTACATATATTACTCACAAGGCAAAGCAGAAGTACTGTGCAAGGCAAAGTGATTTTGGCTGGGAATCAAGTATTCATCCACCTGAAATCAGTGTTTGTTTACTTTTACTAGGCTTTTGGACAGGCTTGCATGAGGCTGAGCCATGTGAGGACACACACAAGAGGAAGGGAGGGAAGAAGAAAGTTGGCACTTCAGTTAGGGTAGTAAAAAGCTGCATATCTCAATCCAGAATATAGATCTGCATGTGTGTATTGGCAGGTCTGTGTGTGCTGAGCTGCAGATTTTCCCCTATGCAATCATTCTTGTGATTTCTCTTGGACCGTCAGCTATGCTGAGCTGGAACCGTCTCCCAATAGCCAATTTTCCAACTCTGTCAAAACGCTTCAATGGCATAATAAATAATACGTATGGGCATACTCTGATCAACCATAAAACCAAAAGGAGATATCCATAATCCGAAACTTTTACTAGTTCACGGCAGGTTTTCATCTTCAGAGGGTTTGTGAAATTAAATCAGGAGAGTGGGGGGAAGCAGTATTTCCCAAGGATGACCGACTTGTCAGGCTCCAGAGCAGGATGTGACCCAAACCTGTGTGTGACACGCCAGCGGTTCAGTGGCCCAGGAGCTCGCCCACCGGCTCTGGGTGCCTACAGGTGCCTGCAGCTTGGGGACCGCGCTGCTCGCCCAGGGCTGGCAGCGAGGAAACATGGCCAGCCCCAGGCAATGGGCACCTGCAATGGCAGCCTGGAAAGTGTTGATCGAGTTATCTTCCAGCTTCATTTTTCTGATACACAAGTGTCAGATGTGCTAGGTAGATGAACAGTCACCAAGATAAGACTGGGTATATTTTCTGAACAGCATGAAAATCTTAGTTTAAGGTTGTATCAAAGAAGGAATCTAGTCCCTGTGTTTGAAAAGTCTAAGAATGTGTACATTCAGTATCTCAAGTATCCTAAAGTCTAAGACTGCAGCAAGGAAATAAAAAGAATACCACCTTTCTTATTTTTAAAGACCTCATGACTTCTGCAGGCCTGACTCAGGATTTCTGAATGCTTGGGGTTGGCACTACCCTCATTTCCATTATCACACAGCCCCTTTTTCCAGCTCCCCCGAGCCAGCACGGTGCTCTTCCATGTCGAGAAACGCCAGGGTGGGAGAAGTGAGCTACCAGCTCTCCCCTCACTCTTTCTCATTCCTCAGCAGAGGAGTCTCGCGGTGAGGCTGCAGTTTCACGTGAGCTGGCGTAAGCAGCCTCCCACTGCTGCCGCCCCTCACTGCTGGGGATGTGAGCATCCCTAGATGCACTGCCAAGGACCCACTTCTGCTACCTGGAAAATACCTTTTTTCTTTCTGCTTAGTGGTTTGTTTTTTTTTTCTGAGTGATCCTTAACTCAGATCTGTCCACTGAGCCAGCTCGTTGCACAGCCACGGAAATAATCCTACCAGCAATGGTCAAGGACAGCACAGGGCTGGGAGAGAGGGGTGGGAGCTGTGGGACTGCTTCTGCTGGCTGCTGCCAAAATGCACGTGCGTGAAAGCACATCCCGTTAGCAAGGTTGGGATGTCTCAGGGTGCTCACTGCTTGAACAAGAGCCCCTCGGTCCTTGTTAAATGTACTTCTTAGTGAGTATGGTAGACAGAAACTTTGCAATTTTTCTTCCTACTGAAACAATGTAAAGAAGCTGTGAGATAGCTGGTGATTGTTCGCGTCAAAACAAACACTTTTGTGCAGGACACAATACATTTCCTTTGAAACATACAGGAAAGTGATATTAATGACCTTGCCAATTCTATACGTATCTGGTTCCTCATTTTTGATCCAGAGCTATCCTGCTTCTGTTCGAGTCATTGATTCAAAACATCAGGCTTAAGAAAACTCTGGAGAGCAAACAAGGAAATCCTCACTATCCCTTTTGTAACGTAAACTTAGATTTTCTTTCCTTTCTTCCAAAAATAAAGACAAAAACAAGAAATGTAAATCCCTTTTCTTATATCAGTTTAATTTAGAAATAATAAAAGTATTCTATTTGCATTCACACGGACATGTTTAGTGCTGTTTTTAAATACCCTCATTAAGTCTAATCATCCTCCCAAAAATATATTTGCATTTAACAGTGTTTTACAGTACCCCGTAGCTTACTCTCTGTGACATATTGAAAGAAAAATGGGATACTTTCTTTGCTGTCTCCCACAGCAATCTAATAAAGAAAGCAGATAAACCAATTTTCTCCCCTGATATGTGTCCCAAAGACAGTTTAAGGGAGTCTGTGATCTTTCCTGAGATTATATTTTATATTTACATTCAGTGTTCTAGTCCCCTTTGGGTTAAAAATAAAAAAAAAAAAAGCCCTTAATTTGACAACATGGAATATATTAAAATCATTAAATTGCCTGGTCAAGGTACGGGAAGGGATAAATTAACTTGGGGATGGCAAGGGACAAAGGACTAGCTGAAAGGCTACTAGTGCTCTGTTACCGTCATGTCTCTCTTAATTTGTAGCCCTGGCAGTAGGCATGAGGCAAGTCTGGGTGTAATACTGCAGCTGCTAAGCCCCGTGACTTGAGGATAGATCCCGACGGTTCTGGATAACCTGAATGGCAGGGACCCAGTTTAGTAGACCTTTCTCCAGAAAGAAGTCACATCTGTCCTGCAGAAAGTGCACCCAGGTTTCTACCCAGGTGCTTCCATAGAAGAAAAAGCCAGCGCTGAATTAGCTTTTGTCCTCGTAAATTGTCAGTATGTAGGCAGTGCCCCCACCTGAACTCGGCAAACGTCAGGTGTCACAGGTGAGCTGCATGTACACATACTGTAATGCTAGTAAAAATGCCATTTTTCATAATTTGACTATTCCTTATTGCATAATACACATACATTTATATGATGTTAAATCTGCATAGCACTTATATAAATATATAATGTGTATATATGTTATGACAATTTATTACATTTATCTAACAATGAAAAGGCTTCTAAAAAGAAAAAAAGTACAAGTCAGGTTCTGCCACGCTCTTCAGCATCCTTGAACTAGCCTTCCAGTGCAAAATTGTGCTAAAGCAATACACCCGCTTCTTGGTGCACCCAGGGAAAAAAAAGAAAAAGAAAGAAGTGTGGCGTCCTGAGGGGTTTATGTTGCAGAGCAGAGGCTGGCTGGAGTAGGGGGGTAGTTAGGACATCCTTGAAATTCCAGTGATCTCCAAGTACAGGTTGGGGCTTGCAGAAGCTGTTGCCATTGACAGAAACTATTTGGCTGTTGTGGTCTATATCTCCAGACTCGGGTACAGCCAAGTGCATGACTTTGTGCCCAGCCCTGCTGGCTGCTGAGCCGCTTTTGGACATTTGCTTCAAAAAGGAAAACAAAAAATCTAAGCAAGCTGCTGCTAACAGATCCATGTAGTTCAACGTGGTTAGAGTGCTTCTACACCTTATTTCCAAGATTGCACAGTAAGTGACTACATTTTGCATGCAAGTAACAGAAAACACTGAAGTTTGGTTTCTAGGGAAAGAACAAGCCTATTAGATGATCAAGGGAAGCTATAACAGAGAACTGATCAGGATAAATCTAAAAGAACAGTGTAAATCCATTAAGCTGGCAATTGTCTATGTGTGATGACCTTATTTTAGATACTACACTTTTCTTGTAGTAATTCTAACACAGCACTATAAAATTTAGGGCTTCTTTTCATGTCTGCTCCATCCCAGTGGGATCTCTGCCTGAAATACTGCTCCAAGGGATACAGCACATAATCAGTCCTTTTGAAACAGCTTCAGTAATGCTGAATCCATATAAGTGCGGATGCCAATTATGCTAATGAAACTGCAATGGGACCGTGTTTCTAGCCATCTTCTAACAGTGCTGTAAAAGTATCGTCACACTCAGCAACTAAATTTGTGTAGCGTACAACCACGTAGAGTACTGAAACTTACTGTAGGGTGGAGGTGATGCCAAATGTTCCCAAAACCTAAGCCTGCTAAAAAGACCAAGAAAGCAACAGGTAACGGTAGACAATCTGGGAATTTTTTTCCTGCATATACTTTTCCACTTTTCCTATATTCAGATCTCCCGAAGATGCAAGGCTAATGCAAGCAATGTCTACACTGCTCTCCTTTCTTGCTCCTTGTTTCTCTCCAAGGCAATGCTCCGTCCTGAGGAGAAGGCACTGGGAAACCATAGCGGGCTAGCAAAAGTTCAAGATTGCCCCTGAGAAAACCAAAGCCACATCTTTAACATCTTCTCTCCATTTCCTCTTTTGGGCTGATAAGATCTTCCAGAAATATGGCATTCATGCCTTGGCTAGGCATTGCTTTAGGCTCAGGCAGGACCAGTCAAGTGTGGTTTCTCTTTTCCTCTCTTGCATCTTCTCACAGCGGTTCCTGTGGCAAGGATAACTATTCTTCCCAGGTGAAGAGTGTGGGTTTCAAAGACTACATATTAAAATACCTACATTCCCCCCGCCCTTAAAATGCCCTTTGACTAGAAGCTGCACATAATTTCTGCAGGCATAGCTCCAAAATAAATGCCTCAATCAGGAGGCCAAGGAACTTAATCTAAAGACTTAAATTTCAACAGAGTAGTAGCATATGGCCTCAGCGCATCACCTCAGGCTGTAATTTCAATTCACATTTGCATATTAGTGAACAGTATGCATTTTTGCATAAATGACTTGCACGCCTGTGCATACTTAGAATTTAGTTTCTCCATCAACCCCACAGAAATGTCTTTACAGCCTGGAAATGCTATAATCATCTCTGCAATACACCATGGGCCAAGGTACAAATCAGCTTATTATGTGAACAACACTATTAAGACTACTATAAAATCCTGCTGAGGACACTTTTAGGGTGTGGTGGGAGTAATTAATATAGATCATGAGAAGACACAGACAGGAATGTGGATTCATCAGGAATAAAAGCTTTCACACAAGAGTAGTCAGGAAAAGAGAAAATGGCAATGCAAGACTGACCAGTCTTCACATTATTGGGCTATTATTTCTTGCATGGGTGGAAAGTCCTTCCTCACTAGTTTTTTTCCACATTAAATCCAATCAGCATCACTACGGTTCCAGGACTGCAGTGTTTCAGTACCCTTCATCTGTTCTTCATGCACACTTATTACAGATACTACAGTCTCACAGAAGCAGCTTTGAAATCACCATTGCTGCAAATGCTTCTGCCTTCAATTCTGTCATCACTTTGTAGACCATGACAACTGCAGTCCATGATCTTTTTGTAAAATCAGTGAAAACATACAAATGTTAACCTTTTGTTTACAAAATGTTTGTCACATTTTCCCATCATCTCAGCTGCCTTTGAAGGGACATCTTGGTAACCACACTGAGTCCATGATGGGTGAGGGATGCTTGGAATTACCACTGCAGTTAAAGGCTGGCAGCCTTTTAGGGATAGATTTCATTCTCTGTCGTGCCTGCAAATCCATGCTAATGTTCCCCCCTTACTTCACAGGCCATTGGTTGAAGAGCAAAGACAGCCTACAGTGGGGAAGTGTGGGGGGGAGGTGTCCTTGAGCTCATGGTCCCTGAGTCACCCACTTTGTCCCCAGTCCACAGACTGCAGAGCTGTTCATGAAGCAGTTCCTAAACCCTTGCCATTTACAGCCTGTCATTTGAAAATGTATCTTCACAAGTTTCAAAATGAGGTAGAAATACTAATCTTATCAGGTGCCCTGACATTTACTATGCCTTTTCTTGAGTCAGAGCCCAGAGATGTGCTATGATATTTGATCATTAGGCTGCTCAGATGCCCCAACCACAAAGTAATTTCCAAAATTAAGTTTCCAGGCACTGACATTACCACATAGTGCTGACAATGTTCAGAAAATTAATATTTATTTTTCCTCCAAAAAACCCCCCATTTTGAAAATATTAAACATACTTCTTATTTGCTTAATTGGTTCTATATTATTATTTCTCTCTTACATACAGCTCTATTTTAACTTAATTATGTTTGCCATCTGCTCAATACTCTAAAAAATTATTTGCTTAGAAAAAAGATCTGCCTTCTCTACCACAGGTAGCATTGCCTTTGACTCCAGAGCAAAGGGGCAAACAGCGGTCAGTACGAGCGAGTGCTCAGAAGGAAATGTCTCCATTTGATGAAGAGGAGCAAGGAACGACATCCCATCTTAGCAAGGTAGACCCTTCCCTCTTGCATTTCACTGTAGGCTTCAGCTTCCCATCCTCAGCCCTGAACTGGCACTAGATATTGTATGAGAGGTTGCTTGTGCAACCTGGGCTCGAGGAGTACGCTAAACAGCAAACAGCCAAGAAGTGGTACGTTGCTCATGTGTTTCTGAGGATCATGCTGTTTCTATGTATGGATGTATGATCTGAACTGCTCATTAGAAAGGTTGAGATACACGCACTGGATAAAATGCCCTCAGAAAAACGTCACATGTCATATCTGAAGTTGCAAAGATACGCACAAAGAATGCAGAAATATACAGATGGGAGGAGGGAATGAAGGTATGTGGAAAACTCAACGATTTTGTGGAATTTGCCCATACCTTATGCTATTTCAAGCTTGAGTATCGATTTCATCATTCCTCGCTTGCTACTCACTGCTGCCACCACGTGTTACCACACTTTTTTTCTGAAATAATAAGGCCCCTTGAAACAGAAACGTATATACTGCTGTGGGCCAGAAGGACCTGAAAATTGGTAAGATTCTACCCAAAAGAAAAGATGTGAAATGGGCAAGCCATTCCTTGGAAGACTGGGCATTGCTGGAAACAGTATAACAACTTCAGAAGAGCCCCATATAAGAAAAAGCATCAAATTCTGAATCAAGGATTCACACTATTTAGTACCAGTAGAGTTTATGGATATGTGTTAGGAAGTGCCAGGCTACTGCAAGTACATACACTGACAGTCTCCCTCTCTTTCCCACGCCTTCATCTTGCACTTGGATCTTTTGTCATGCTTTTCGGGAATGGCAAATGCATTAATAATGAACAAATGTGAACTGTGCTCAGGAAAGTAGTTTCTTCCTAATTCCCATGATCTGGTAGTGTGCCTGTTCCCTAAGGAATGAAAGCCAGTCTCCCAGTTGGGGCTTATTAAGAGTAATTGTGGATATTTTGACTGTCAGTAAAAATGACTAATTAAAAGGTTTTTAACATTTGCTGTGGCTCTATGGTATAAAATGTGGGTGAGTTTCACCAGTGTCATTACACACTGCATTAAAACTGAATGAGGCTCAGGACCCAGTAGGACAGCAAATTCCTACAAGCTAAACTTCCCCCAGTGTGGCTTGATTCTCTGCTAAATTTATTTCATTTTAAATAACTCTTTAAGGACATTTAAATGACAATCTGTTGATAGCTAATCGCACACTTACTGCATATCATTTCAATGGAATATCTCGATATGTGAGTTAAGGTTTGTGTAACAATTTGGTGGTTTATGGTCCTGTCGAGGAAAACGGAGCACATGCACAGCTTAGCTGTTCTCTCTTCCCTCTGTCTTGCAAGGTCTGAAAGCACATGCCTAGGTATAGGTGCACTGTTAGCAGTTCTCACCTTGGTTAATGTGTTACCAGTGCATGTTCCTGGGCCAAGGAATGATTTCAGAATATCAGCTTTCATTTAAAACACAAAAGCAAGTTTAGTTTCCAGCTTTCGCGACTGAGAGATAATAGGTGGATAATTCTGGCTCTAAACCAAGAGTGACGCTGAAGATGTGTGTTAAATCACGTGATGTTTTAGGCACTCATGCTTCTGAGAGCCTGCTTATGCGTATGACACTGCTGAAAGTTTGTCTAAAGTCAGTGGTCCTCTACACACACGTGCTTGCAGCTGAACCTGTGCTTATATACCTTGCTGGATCGGCATGCTGGGAAATGATAGGGAGATAATGCTCGGTCAGGACTTGGTGAAGAGGAGAGGAAACAGGAAAGACACAGGTATACAAAGATCTGATCTTGCTTTGCATAAAATGTAGCCTATTTAGGAACTAATCCTGCTTTTACACAACATTTTTAATTCCAGTGCCTATGAGGAGATTTTTGAGAAAACAGAAGCAGGGTTTTCACAGCGGTGCATGACAAGGGCACATGAGAAAACAGATGTAGCCTGAAAGAGGAAATGCTCTGACTGGGTATAAGGAAACATCATGAGGGCAATCGAGCACGGGAAGACGCTGCCCAGAGAGGTTGTGCAGTCTGCGTCCTTGGAGGTTTTCAAGACCTGACTGGATAAAGCCCTGAGCCCTCTGGTCTGCTCTCATAGTTGACCCTGCTTTGGGAGGAGGTTGGACAGGAGCCCTCCTGAGGTTCCTTCCCACTTGGGTTACCCCATGATGCTGTGATGCTATGGGCTTAAATAACAGCAAAAGCAGACTTCAGCAGTGTTGAAAAGGAACCGTCATGCACTAACATTAAAGTCTATATTTTAATAAACAGGACAGATTGAAGTAGTTAGTCTGTGTTTTCAAGGAAAAATTAAAAAATGTGGGACTCTCATTTTATTCTGTGGGGCAGGAACACCTTTATCAGTGGGAGGAGAGAGCGGAAGGAAACTCTGACCTGATTTGGTGTCAGTGTAATGCTAGTGTAGGCACCACCTCTGTGATCACCCTGTGTCCTATTGAGATGTTTTCAAAAATATGGAAAGTACAAGGTCACTTCTGTAATAGGACCTAGATCTGTCAGATGGAATGAAGTTCATTATTTTGAGCCCCAACACTTTCTACTGCCAACTCTCCTTGACATGCCATACTCTTCATACGTGTCTCAGTTTTGGGCCTGATGGCAGACACCCAGCGGTCTGTCTCAGGCTGTCTCCAATATTACGTCATTAATATTACATTTTCCTCCATTCTTTCTTCCATTTCCACCTCATCATTAAGTGCTTCATTATAACATACTTTCCTATTGCTTACTGCCCAGCTACTGGCCCTTAGTGAAGCCAGAAGAGAAGTGAATGCAAACACCAGGGGTGCCCTGTCATTAAAAAAATGAGATTCTATTTGATTTCGCTTTCTAGAACAGTGATGGTAAACCACTACTCCCAACTGATGGAGTCATGACATTTTCTACTTGAGGGACAAGACGGAGGAGAATTAGGTCCTCAGTTTTGTGCTATTGTCTCTGACTCTTGGTTAAGGTTGTATGTCATTACTATGATGCTATGATGACATATATTCTTTTGTGTTTGGCAGAGGAAAGTGCTTGTGGCTCCACTAATTTACTTCAAAGCTGATGTGGGTGTCCTGAGTGCTCTATAATCTTGAAACAACCAGTGTTGCCTTGTTGGAGCTGTCACTATAGCATCTGATGGAAAACAGAAAAGAAAAAAAAAGTATGCGTTTTGGAGGATGTGAAGGGATTCAAATCAGTTTAGGAGGATAAATAAAGGCAATTTTCTTTAACAGGGTAATCCTTATGAGACTTTCCTACCAAGTACAAAAGGATCTACATCAGCTACCTCTAGGGCAAGTCTAAAAAAAATTGTGAATGATTTAGGCAGTCATTAAATATGACCTTTGTTCTTGGCAGCAGCACAAGGAAAGCAAGAAATAATTAAGCAAGTGACTGTTGAAAGCACTGCTGACCGATTTCAACACCGAGTTTGGTTTTGGCTACGAGATGTTTTTGCCTCTCATTGTTTCATTTTCCCATGTTGAAAGTAAGACACAAATGTCATTTTAGTGTCTATAAATCTAGTTATGGTAATTAGCATTATACATTTAGAATTGGCATCAATTATTTTCATACATACTGCAGCATCCAGCGTTACTGTTTATATTTTTATGTTTCTGGGTTATGAATTTTTTATTAATTCTCTGGAATCTGCCAAGTAAGGTACAGTGTATTGCTGAGTTCTGGAAAAAAGGCAGCACCGGGCCAAACGCTCCTTCAAGGCATAAGAAATGAGTAAGAAAAGTCCTTCGGTGCTTTGCCCCTTTATCTCACTGAGCAGAACCAAAACAGTCTAACTGCTCAAAGAATAGCATTGGACATCTGCCCTGACTACTGACAGGTGCTAAAAAGGCTTTCCAAAATGCCTAAGTATTTAGCTACCAAACTCCTCTTAATTCTCATGAAATTAGGCAGCTCAGCACTTGGAAAATCCTACTAGGGTCCAGATTCTTTAAGATATTTAAGCAGAAGTAGAAAGATTTCGATCCTTTTAACATATGAACCCAAACACATTTTATATTTAGACATCCACTGAAAAAATTTGTCCCCTTTTCTCTTAGCCTAAACACTTGCAGTGAGGTGCAATACAGCAAAATACACATGGGGGATCTCTTTTACACAAGTATATTACAGGCTAATTTACCTTGAATACCTTTTTCTCATCTCAGTTTTTATGAATTGAGAGAATTTTTCCTGTTATTATATAATTCTTATTATAAGAATTATAAATTTGAATAGATTTTGAATCTTCAGATCTATTACAGCAGGCCCTCACTGGGATACTTCACTCGGAAGATGATGGCTGTATTGGGTTTGCGTGGCCAGGTTTTGGTAGCGGTGGGGCTACAGGGGTGGCTTCTGTGAGAAGCTGCTAGAAGCTTCTCCCATGCCTGATAGAGCCAATGCCAGCTGGCTCCAAGACGGACCCACCTCTGGCCAAGGCTGAACCCATCAGTGATGGTGATAGAGCCTCTGAGATAACACATCTAAGAAGGGGAAAAAAACCTGAGCAACAGCAACTGCAGCCAGAGAGAAGAGGAGTGAGAATATGTGAGAGAAACAACTCTGTAGACACCAAGGTCAGTGAAGAAGGAGGGGGAGGAGGTGCTCCAGGTGCCAGAGCAGAGGTTCCCCTGCAGCCTGTGGTGAAGACCATGGTGAGTGTGGCTGTCCCCATGCAGCCCATGGAGGTCCATGGTGGAGCAGATATCCACCTGCAGCCCGTGGAGGACCCCACACTGGAGCAGATGGATGCCCGAAGGAGGCTGTGACCCCATGGGAAGCCCACACTGGTGCAGGCTCCTGGCAGGACCTGTGGACCCGTGGACCCATGGAGAGAGGAGCCCACGCTGGAGCAGGTTTTCTGGCAGGACTTGTGACCCCGTGTTCTTGAAGGACTGCACCCCGTGGAAGGGGCCTGGGGAAAGGACCCACGTTGGAGAAGTTCATGAAGAATTGTAGCCCGTAGGAAGGATTCACAGTGGAGAAGTTCATGGAGGGCTGTCTCCTGTGGGAGGGACCCCATGCTGGAGCGGGGGAAGACTCTGACAAGTCCTCCCCCTGAGGAGGAAGGAGCGGCAGAGACAATGTGTGATGAACTGACTGCAACCCCCATTCCCCGTCCCCCTGCGCCACTCAGGGGGAGAAGGCAGAGAAAATTGGGAGTGAAGTTGAGCCTGGGAAGAAGGGAGGGGTGGAGGGAAGTTGTTTTTAAGATTTGGGTTTATTTCTCATTACCCTACTCTGATTAGATTGGTCATATAAATTCAACTAATTTCTCCAAGTTGAGTCTGGTTTGCCCATGATGGTAACTGCTGAGTGATCTCTCCCTGTCCTTAGCTACACCCACAAGCTTTTCACTACATTTTGTCTCCCCTGTCCAGCTGAGGCAGGGAGTGATAGAGCGGCCTTGGTGGGCACCTGGCGTCCAGCCTGGGTCAACCCACCACAATGGCACTATCTACCCTGATAAAAGAAGACAGAAACCATAAATTTGCGGGCATTAGAAGTTCCAGGAATTCAAGTATTGAAGTAACAACAAATTCTTTCTGTGTAAATAGTAAAAACTGGATAGAGAGTGGTAAGTCCTACTAGAAAGTCAACCAAAAATAGAAGCCTGTGGTGTATAATCACTTCTATTCCATTGTTTACCTGTCCCAATTTCATTCTAATAATTGCAATCAAAATAATTAACATACACCATTTCCAATTAAAAAAAAGTCACAAGTTGAGTAGAAATCAACAATGTCATAAAGCTGTGAAAAGTCAAGCGTTAACTCGAGTGCTGCGAGCACAGGCCAAGAAGAATATGGATCTGGGGGAGAAAGCCAGGGTGAGAGCAACAAATAATGCCATGTTGTCAAACACTGTGTTTTGTAATCACAGGTTAAAAGAATTTGAGTTACTGTGTTAAGCAAGGAGAAGAACTAGAGGGGGGATGAGATACCTCCTGAAATATGTAAATGGTTAGAGAAGTGGAATGAACTACTATTTATTGGAATATGCCCTGTGGAGAGGATGAGACCTAAAGGGCTTCAAATGCAGCAAGGAAGATTTAGGTTAGCTATTAGGAAGCAAAATGTTTAACCATGAGTGCTAGCTGAAAGACAGGACTAGGAGGCTTGGAGGGGCTGTGCACTTACCACCAGTGTGTGGCCTTAGTAACATCTGCCAGATGTGGGAAAGGTCTGGCTGGCTCTGCCACAAGGCAAAAGGATGGACTAGATGAGCTCTTGGACTCCCTTCCAGCCCTCATTGCTGTGATTCTGAAATTCATCATGCTGAAAAGCCTTTCTGTAATTATTTTCACCAGCAACATTAGTTCCCATATCAAAGCCGTTTTATTCATGGGATACATGAGCACATGTGGATAGAAGTTCTCTGAGGAGTGGAGCATTGCATCCATCATTTTATTATCACTTGTTTCTGAGTTATAACACAGTGCTGTGGTCTAACTGAAGAAATTTCTGAGTTATCAAGAGCCCTGTTAGTAGAAAACATCTGTTTTATTTCAATGTTTTGAAGGTTAGAGGCTAGATGCTCAGCAGTAGCTTCATTTCTGTGGCCTAAAGGGTCACTGAGAGGCTAGCTTATGCCAAAAAAAATTATTTTTTTTTTCTTAAGATAACATTAGGAAAACCATTTTTATAAATCTTTAAATAATGAATGAACTTTTCTCCATTATTTCACAATGTGTACCCTTAAATAATATGCCATTATGCTAGTCACATCATAAAATTAAACCAATTAGAAACAAGTTAAATAACTGATATAATTTAATAGTCCATGTAAGTAAAATACAAATGGTAAACAAATAACTTTAGTAGTAATAAATAGGTCTAATACTGACATTGCATCATAGAAACTAATTTTTAGAAACAGAGGTGATGATTTGCTTAAAAACAGCAGTTTAACCTTGACAGTGAATACAACTTTCAAGCCAGCTAGAGGAGATAGGAGCATGAAGTTATATTTCCAGATATCTATGTTATTTTGGAAAACGGTGCCTTATGTGCAAGGGACTGTTTCCCCAGCATCAAAGTGTGAATATAAACCAGTGGCATCCGAAAGGGAATGCCTACATGTGCACACGCTGATCTGGGGCTTTCTTTGGTCTTTCAGCTATAGGAAAGCAAGAACCTGAGATGAAATCTCGTCCTAGGAAGAACTGCTCTACATGCTGCTGATATTCCCCTGGACTTCAAGACTAAGCTACTTCACCTGAACTCTCATCTTTGTATATTCTCCTTGAAGAAAAGTCCTCTGCCACTCTTTATAGGAGTTCATTTTCCTGTGCCTCCACCTCCTTGAATATATGCCAATTTAAATAAGAAAACTGCTGTGTGCATTTCCATATAATCGAAAATAAAGATCTCTCATCTTCCTTCCTACAGAACACTTTAAATGCCACATCCCAGCCCAGCATTTATTGACAGAGACAACAGCTACTGACATAGTTTATCTGCCTCCCTCCTGCCCCCAGGAGAGGCTGAGGATGCAATATGGCCACCTGGGCAGTCCCCTGCTCTTACTGTAGGCACTGCTGGTAGAGAACAGGCACTGCTGGTGCTCAAACACCGATGCAGAAAGAGCCCTTCTCAATGTTCCCCAAAACTTCCCAGCCCCATACCCATAACCCCATGCCCGAGGGTATCTTCTTGGGTTGTCCTTCCCAAGAGGTCTGGCCCGCCACTTCCATTCTGTCCCTTGGTGTGAACTGTTTGGATACTGTCTACCCCTCCCCACTCCTACCTACCCAGGGGGCTGGAGTCATTATACCTTGTCTTTCTGCATTTTTTGATCCTGCGCCTCATCAGCACTCTTTTCTGCAAATGGCTGGTATTTGCAGATTTTTTTTTCCCTCAGCATGTCGAAAGAGCTGCTAGCCTTGTGGAAGACATCAGCTCGGAACACAAGAACATCTGATAAAATGCACTATGAAGTCCATTAAACTCCCATCGTGGTTTGTCCTCTGTCATTAATAAGGTTGTTACTGCATCTCATGTTTGTCACCACACCCTCCTCTTGAAAGACCTGTCTGGAATCATTTAATGTTTTTACAGCTCATCTCTGAGATTTTTTTTACCTTATTCACCAGCTATTCAATTCTGTCACGCATTGTAGCACAAGAAAAAGGTCCCCATCACAATTTCCCAAAGGATGAGCGTAAGAATCAAAGTTAGATGTCAAAGTGCATTCACTTATAGCTATTTAAGGGAGCAAGCAGGGTTTATTCTCTTACTAGCCAGCATTTTCTGATTCTTGGGTTAATGACAAGTCCACCAGAAGCTATAATCAGAAACAAAATCTAGATGAGGCCATTTCTATTATTCTATAATGATGTAAGGTTAATGTCCTCTACTTTGAAATAACTCTCATTTCTTTTCTGTAGGACTTCAATATCTTTGCCTAGATGTAAAAACATATTATATTCACTGGATACATTAGTAATTATGTTCTTGTAGCTTAAAGCAGAATCATCCACTTTTCAGAAAAAACCCCACCAAATCAAAGCTATGATAATGAATAAGGAAAGATAATTCAAGCTACGCTTTTTGTTTCTTACTACCCTGGCATTCTTCCTTCTACTCTTTTCTGTTCAGCTTAAGTGATTTGACTTCCTAAGCCAATTCTGTAGCTAAACTAGTGCTCTAATTTTAGATTTATCATATGGCCTACAAGACATTTTCTTTGTGTGATTCTGCAGTGTGGTTTCCATACAGTCATTACTGTGTTGGGGGTCAGAAGAAGAAAGAACATTTAGACGCTTTTTCTAATTCATCCAGTGTATATTTGCAAGGAATTTAGTTCCAAGAAAGCTCTAAATAATAAAATGCATGGCTTCAAAACATGCTGCAAAGTGCTCATTATTTGGTATCCTAATACACTCTGACTGCTTTTGCAAACAGGTGCTCCAAATACTGTTCTTAATTAAATATCAAGAGTTGGATTCAAATGTTGGTCCATGCCAGCAGAAGACAGCACAAATCTTGGCACCAGGCCCTGATCCAACAAAAGGATGGTTGTGAATGCCTGAAACACTTGCAGGCTCCCCTCTTTTGTGGGCAGACTTGCCAGACATCAGGATATGATGCAAATAGTCTGGATTTTGAGGTGTTTCTCAGATGTCAGGGTGGTAGTGCAGTCCAGATGGCTGCTTGACAGCATGACTTGTGTACGCTTTGGACACGTTGCTCTCCAGTCAGGCTGGAGAGAGCTGCTTAGTCATATCATCAACAACCACCACGACAAATCCTTTGAAAATTTTAGTGAAGATATAGGAGGAAAAAAAGGAGTTGAAGTCACTGAAGGAAGAACTATGAACTGAGCTTTCACTTAAACAATGCCTTTCTTTTCCTTATCATCTTATGGGATTTTTTTCTGTTCAATAATGGATGTGCAATACTTTTAGATAGCGATGGAGATGTGTAAAAGATTTATTTTGGGGGTGGGGAGTGGCTCTTAATACTCAGATTTTTGCTGTGTGGTCTTGACAAGGAGAGGAGATAAAACACTTGAGAGAGAGGCAAAGAAAAGGAAAGCTCAGGTAGCAAAAGGATCTTTTCTTTGAGCTGATCACTTCTGAACCATGTTGACATTGCACAGTGCAATCTTTCTCGAGAAGACTAAGTAGCTTTGAGAATGCCATGACTGTACAGCCTTACTGGTCTGGTACCAGAGATTTCAAAGATTTCCAAAGATGCGGCATTTCAGATTTTCAAAGATTTAGCACTTACCTGCAGTGTCAGGGCTGAAGAAGAGCAAGGACATAGCACAGTCAGATCAGCCATTCCAGAATATATACTAATCCAGCTGAAGCAAAGATTTTTTTTTTTTTAGATCATTTCTTCTCATAGGTTCACAGCTCTGTTGGAAAAAGATTTAGTCTTGGACAGCAAGGCTAAACTCTTTAAGCAAGAGGCACATACAAAATAAGAACAGAAAAGGAGCAGGAAACAAAAACAAAAATGGAGGAAGAGGCAGAAACCTAATTTTGCCAGCTCGGTTGCTTCTTGGTTCCCTTCTCTAGCTCACTGGTCAAGTTCTTTCTTTGGCTTAACTGGATACCCTGGGCTCAAAGTCATGGGTAGCCTGGGGCTGAGGAGCTAATAGAGCTAGAAAGCTTTCCAGGCTGCCTGTTCTCCCAGCCTCTGTGTCAAACTGTTAACCTCCCCAAAGGTCTATTACCTACTTTCCAACACAGAAATTTTAGTCAACTGATTAATAGCCAATGCTTTTTTTATTTAAAAGCCATAGTGTTACCAACGTCCTTTGAGTAACATGAAGTAGGGTTTTATTTATTTTTAACTTTGCTGTCTTTTGTGCACAACTTCGTAGAGCAAACTGATTCAAAGTTTTATTTGCTTTACAGGTCTATATATCCTCACCCAAAACTGAGGCACCATCTGCCTTTCCTCAGCATGTATAGACACAATTTCTAGGGCAGAGAGACCTGGGTTGTTCCTCTTCTCCCTTCACCGCTGAGTCTTAGAGAAAAACTGCCAAGAGAAGCCAGTCTGAGACTCCAGCTGGTGAGAGCAGCCGAAGCAAGGCTTTCTGGATGCTCAGAAAACATTTTACTTTTGTATCACTCTTTCTCTGCTGTGTGCTGGCTGGCTCTGGTGCTGCCTTTCTCCTGATTGCTTCACCTCTATATCACTCATTCATTGATCTGTTCTTTTCCCTTCTTTTACCTTTTCTATTCAGTCATCATCATTTCACAATTTTCTTTCTGTTTATCTGATTTCCTCCTAATTCAACTCATCACAGAAGAGAGGGGAAGAACACCTGTGGAGCAAATAACCTAATTTTTGCCATCGTTTCCCTGCCCCATTTATGTCTGATCTACCTCTATTTCAAGCTGTGTAGTACAGAGGCTGCCTATGACTTTTTGTTTGTACAGGGATGCCTCATTCATATTTGGTCCATAGTCAGCATTAGAATAACTTGTTAATGCTTAACACTGACACATAGAACCAAACTAAACAGGACCAGCACTCTAGGACTTCATGATATTCTAAAGAAAATGCACTTGTATTCTAATCCCAGTTTTACTTTGTTAGCTCCTTAGTTTTAGGCACTGAGAAAAGTCTTCAGTGGCTGCATCTTACCAATCTACTGTTTGCTTCCAAGCTCAAGTGTAGTTTAAGGCTTATGACCGTCATGGAAAAATATGTCCCTTTTTGGTGGAGAATTGAATGCTTAGCACAGCAGAAACAATAAAATTCAGCAACTGGGGATGCACACTGAAAATTTCTGAAAAATTCACACTGATCCTGTCTCCTTGAACGGGAATGGTCACAGAAGGCTTGCTGGCAGTTCCCGCTTGGAGAAGGCATCCTTTTCCTCACCAAAGCTATTGTGTAGAAATCCCCGAAGAACATTTAGAGGCACAGCTCTAAGGCGGTAACATCTTTTCTCCCACATTTCCACTGGCATTTTAAAGCATTGTCCCGGGATTTTTACCAAGCCCATCTGTTCTACTTTATGCCACTTCTCTGCAATATAAGAGAGCTAGAGGGCTTCTACTGGGAGACAAAGCAGAGTACAATTATCCTCCTACAATATCTTCACAATATCCTTCTCTGGGTGCAGTTTACAGCTTGGCATCCTAGTGGAGTTTCACCGTGGCTGTGTATTCAGCAGTCTTCAAGGCTAACTGTCCATGAACAACTCCTGAACAGCAAACCATAACCATGATTAAGGAATGGGAGTGATCAGTGCTTGGAAGGATTTTGGCAGCAAAGATATAAACACATGCATAGACCTGACAGATGCTATGGAGGAAACAGCTACAAGATAGGCTGGGGCAGTGCTGTCAGTGCATGGGGCTGCTGCATTGTAGGCTTGCACCCCAAGGCTGAAAGGGCCTCTGGAGTCCAGCAGCTAGTGTCCTGTATTTCCTCACCAGGGTGCAAATGCTGAGGAAAGCAATATGAAGAGGGAAAAAAGCATGAGCACACAAATTCATAAAAACTCAAACATGTGATTATGCAAAATGCAAGGTGTGGCTGGATGTATGTGTTTTCTCATTAGGATGGCTTTCACATGATTACAAGCCACCAACCAGAGATAAATCTGTCATCGCACAATCAATTTGTCATACTTTCTTCCTATTTTGGTTTTGTGTGTGTGTCTTCCCGCAAAAAGGGAAAATCAGGTGAGGAAAAGGGAGCATATAAAAAAAAAGAATCTATCTGAACTGACTGTATTCCCTCTAACAAAATTTCCCTTTAACAAAAGAAGAGAATTTAGTGTTGATATGCAGCTTATTACTACCACAGCCAGGTAAGAAATGACATTCCTGCCAAGCATTACAAGACCATCCCAGTCAACAAACTCTTTTACATATCCAACTTCATGGTGTCTTATCAGCAATAAATTGCATTTCTAGTGTGTCAATAAAGAATTTTCAACATGCCAGAATCAGGACTAGTTTTCACAAGTCCACTCAGCAGACAAGCAAAACCAAGATATTCAGTGCAAGCTGCTTTGAACAGTCAACTATAGAATGGTGAGTTTTGAAATCATGATGGGTTGTTGTATGCACCTTCACAAAGATAAAGCTGTTGCTTTGTATGTCAGTTGTTTCTGACTGCTTTTCTCTTTCCACCCAATTGGTTTGCACATCTGGCAGAGTGCAACTAATTGCCTTTTTTTGAGTATAAACAAGGTCTTAAACATTTTTTTTCTTTCTATGAAGAAATGAAGAAAAATATATATTATATCAACTTGGAGTTACAAGAACAAACAACATGACTGGCAGAAAGTTTTAAAAGAACTGTGAAATTTTTGGCATCAAAGAGCTAAAGCAATCATAGAATCAGAGCATAGTGGAAATGACCTAGGAACTTTGGAAGGACTCAGCCCTTTTGATTCATCCTTGCAGTGCCCATCCAGAAATGTTGAAACCCTGCTAAACAGACTCCTTTTTACCTGCAAAAATATATTACTTAAGTGGCAGTGACAGCATTGACACGGTCTTGCAGTGTTATGTAGTATTGTCTGCAATTCTTTCTGGATAAGAAAAGTAAAATGTGATTCATTTAGTGTGCCCCCTTCCCCAAATATATACGGTGCCATTCAGTGGGTTTTTACAGTGCAACATACAGAAGACCAAATCCCAGTGAGGTAGTTTCAGGAATTTATCACTTATGGCAACAGCTATGTTATACTGTGGCAATTAGCAGTTTGCAAGAATAGAATCTCTCTCCTTCAGAGCACCATGGTCATGACAATGCATCAACTATATGAGGACATTACACACTTTTATAGGCACAATTAAAAGGATTGAATGAGTTTGCTGAATATATTCTCTGTATGGGGTAATGCTTAACTCTAATCATTATATATTGAATGAAGCATGCAAGTTATCTCGCGTGACCTGATTAGTCAGAAATAGTGTTTCCACTCTTTGGAATGAGATTGTTATCAGTTGCAATAAAACAAGCAAGACTATACTTGATATGAACTGTGTGCTGCTAGCATCGTCAAGTCTTTGAACTTGTATGTAAAGCATCTGAGAGACTAACTTTAAGCAACTGAAATGGAGGTAAAGCAAACAGCTTCACAAACTGATTACGACAGCAACGAAGGTATGAGATAACAAACTAGTTTTGGGGGAGCCACTAATAAAACTGCTTCTCAAAGGAACAAGAAGTGTTGATTTTATCTGTACCCTAACGCAGGCCAGTTTCAGTCTGATTAATTCGTCCCCTGTCTAAACTGATTTCTGTAAGGTACACAGCAAGTTCTTCTATCAGGAATTTGCTAGACTCAGACGTGCTTGATCATATGACGATGTTTACCACATGGAGGTGCTCCCCTGCCAGCCTCTGATCTCAGTTTATGCTTTACTTTGATTCATCTGTACAGAGCAGTTGCCAGAAGCTGGAGCCCACCTCTTGCTTGGGTTGGGGTGGGCTCCCTCCCACAGCTCTCCCTGCACCTGGAGGCCTCACACTTCTCCTCCCACCTGGGCTGCGGTTCTTCTAGTTTCCCCATTCCCTAATTTCAGAAAAATGGTTATTTCTGGGAAGAGGCGTGTCCTTCAAGGGTTGTTCCTTCCTCTTGCAGAGGGAGCTGGGTGACAGCAAGCATAGCAGGGCACTTACTCTTACTCCTCATGCCTGCTTCTTTGCCTCTGCCTTTATCCTCATTTGAGGATCTTCTGCTGATCCTCGAAGGAGGCACCTCATAGTGAACTCTGTCCTCTCAGATTAAACCTTTTTCCCAAAGTTGGTGCCCGTTATTTTGACGTAGCATCTCTGATTCTCAAGCATGAATGCTTTCATATCACAGAGGTCTCTGGATCCAGGGTTTGGCTGCCCTGTCCCCTTCGTTCTGTCTCAGTCACTCCTGATCCATGGTGTTCAAGTACCTTCTCATCCCAAACGCTTTGTTTAACACTAGCCATTTCTCAGTTTCACAACTTTTCAGCCAGTACTGCTGGTTTTCCATCCAGCCCTGCTGGTTTTCCATCCAGCCTGTCCTCCTGCTTCCTCCAAATATCTTTGGGATTGTGTCCTCCAACCAGAGCAGTCCAAACACATGCAGCTATCTAGGATACTGGGTGCAGCCTGCGTCACTCTAACCAAGACCTTTCTTGTCCTTGATGCGAGGCAATCCTTTCAAACACATCAATGAATGCTTCTAGGCCACTTTACTTTGCTGCCATTTTATTCCTTGGTGTCTCTTCCCCCTGGAAATCCCTACCATGGTCACTATTACTCTATCTGCAGGCCAGACTTTTACCACCGCAGCTTCTCTGCTGTATTTCCTCCTGCCATTTCTGTAATGCCACTTACCTCTCCACGCATTTTTCTTTGGGGAAGGCCAACGGAAATACCACCGTCTGGAGCTCTTCCTTGCAAACAGTAGTGTATTATTCAAGTATAGTGGCCTCTGATAGTTCAATGTTTCAGTAAATCACCAGTTCAACAGTTTCAATAAAGCAAAGCCAGTTCCAGCATCACAAGTTCACTTTATGCAGGATCCCTTTTCTGCAGATTGCCAGATCTCTCCCCTTGTCACGCTAGCGGGTCCCAAGATTTTACCTCGTGCCCATCTGCTTTTCCCACCCTTGTGTACCAAAGACCCATTCTTCATTAAAAGTCAACCCAAATGTCTCCCAAACTCTCCTTCTCAACTGGCTTTCAGCTATTGCCTTACAACTTTTGACGTCTGGTTGCTGGCAGCTGTTCATGCACTGCTGCCCTCCTGAACCCAAAGTCCCATATTCACGTAGTTTTTACCCGACTCCTGGTCACGTGCTGCCTGGGGGTGGCACTGGACTCAGGCGGCCACCTTTCAGGGATTCAGGTCTCTAGTGCAGAGCCTTCTGGTCCTGCTACCAATGTTAATAAACTGGTAAAGGAAGTGTCTGTCATAGGACAATGGGACACTAACATTTGTTCACTAAATTCACAAGGAATTGAATAAATGCAGAAAAATAGCCATAAAGAGCTAGTCTTTGCAAAGACACTGTCCATGGGTCAAGAAGTCCCTGCGCAGCTCGTTGCTGGTGCCTATGTGAGTATTTTGGGGAAGCATTGCTATATGGTTGCCCTATTATATTCTTCCCTAGGCTTGCATTATTACCGGCAGTCAGAAGCGAGACACTGAGCCAGCTGGATCTCTGCCTCATCATCTTATAGTATTTTAATTTTCTATGTTTTAAGACTGTACTTACAAGCGTTGAATACTTCCAGGAAGTTCTTGGATGTACTGAGAAAGCAAAAATGAAGATTCAAAGGTGTCCCTAAGTTAAAAGCTTGAATGACAGAGCTGTTGATTACACCATCAGTAGTGACAAAATAGAAAGGACTGGAGAAAATTTTGAAAGAAAAACATGTTCATTTTTGGTCATCGTAAGCTGGAAGGTCATTTAGGGTCATACTCTAGAAGTAGTTTCTCTGGTTTTCAGATTCTGGTTTCTGATATTGAGATCTGAAAATATTGAGAGTTGCCGCTAATTAAAACCTGAACTAATACAGAAATAAACCCCAGAAATGGCAAGGAAATTTACAAACTTTGCAGCTGCCCCTCGCTTGTTTCTATTCCTGAGACAAATTCAGACGGAAATGCTGGAAACCTGTTTACTGAACAAGCAAAGCTGTGGAGCTGAGCACGTTCTGAGAGCAAACGAGCACTTTGTTCATCGTTAACTGACTGAACCCCGACGGTGCTGAGATGATCCCTTTGTTGAGAGGATCAGACGAGACAGTTTGTAAGAGCCTGACAGCCTGGCTTGCACAGCTTTGCTGGCTTAAGTAACACACTTCTGCTCCCAGGGAGGTGAGAGCCTCTGCAGTGATGGAGAGAGACCCAGAACTGTTTCCAAAGCCACCGAAGTGCCACCAGCTCAGACGCTTTACCAGAGGGCTGGCTAGCATCACAGGCTACAGCTTTCCCTTTTTACTGCAGTGAGTACCTAGGAGGGGAAAGCAAATCTGTTTCCTGATAAAGAATGACTCACGCAGGCTGTTTGGCTTCCCCTCGCTATGTCGGTGATAGGGCATTTGGCTGGGTCTTCCAGTGTACCTTTTGTATACAAAATACCTGATATACATATGTGATTTGGCTTTGCTCTCGCACAGATGCGTGCAAAAGCAAACACAGCTAGCTCAGGTGGCTCATCGAGTGTTGCTAGAGCTAACTAAAAGAAGTAAGCTCGATGAGTATGTGTTCAGGTCCCAAATTCATGTCTAAGTTTGTCTGAGGCAGAGCAGCTGAGGAGGAAAACTGGAAATCAGCATTCTCAGAGCCTAGATCAGAGCAGTGGCATGGGGCAGAGCTCCTTAGGAGGGGGCTGCTGGCCAGAGAGCTCAACCGGCCCCCGCTGCCCCACCAGTGCACATCAGCTCTCCTGCCAACAGCCCCATGGTGCTGGGAAGGTAAGTGACAGGTCTGGGGCTGCCCCACCAGCCAGAGAAGAAAGGACTGCTGGTGCTGCATCCTTCGGTGTCGGCACGTGGCTCTTCTGTCAGTTGGGGTTGCTTGAATGAAAGGAATTCTAAAGACTTCGGGTCAGTTTGCTTTTCTGCGCAGAGGATGCAAGCGCTTGGTGCTTTACCTGGGGGTAATACAAAAAAATCCCTATACCTCTCTGTGAGACAACTTGTCCTGAACAAACTTGCTTTATTGCTTCTGTGTGCTCAAGGCTGTTGTTTTGGTTTTAATTATTTTCATTTCAGCAGCATGTCAAAGACCCTACCACAACCAGGCCACCATCTTCCTAGCAATACAGAATGCAAAGCAGTGCCTTCCCCAAGGAGGTGATGATCTCAGTATGTCTTGGAGGCTAAGGGAGGATGCAAGGGACCAAAGGTGTGATGCAGCAAGGCACTTGCTCACAGGCATCCATCAGCTTAATGGCCGAGCGGGGACTGGAAGCCGGTTTCCCTGGTGCCGTGGCACGCACCCACTTTGCCAGTCACCCCAATCATCACATCTGCAGTTTTGGCGATTAACGTGGAATTTGTCCTCTCACCCACAGGAAGGGCGGACCTTTGTGGCTGGGCAGGCTTCCTGAGTATGGCTAACACGTCAAGTTAGCCCTTCGCGCTGTCAGGATATCACCTCACAAACATTCGTGTAAGAGCTAATCCAGAACAACCATCAAAAAGAAGGAGCAACTCAAAAAAAAGCCAGGTCTGAATCCATAGCCCTCCGCAGATAAACAAGCCCTGATTTACAACCCCTCCAAATCTTACGCTTGAGTGAATACAACTAAAAAGATGATGGCTATATCTTCAGAAGAATTTGGGATAACTCTGCAGTGGAAATTTCCTTCTTCAACAAATCCAGCAGGAAAGAAGTGGAAATGTGTGGTGCAGGCAACAACCATCACTAGCAACATCTCTGCCACCCTCTTCTGCAAAGTTTTGACCTCAAAAAGGGAGAAGTGGCAGACACTCCGAAAATACTCCTTATATTGTGATTTTAAAGGAAGTGCTCAAAATACTGCGATGATGGACAGCATTATAAGATGCCTAAGGCTGCATTAGGAAATGAACTACTTTAAAATGAGGAACCTCTGTGTGAACTGGCAATCACATCTCATTCAGCATGCTGTTATTTATCTATCACCAGAAGCACACATGGTGTTTAGCAGACAAAGGAAAAAATAAAAACCCTGCAGCATGAGTTTGTTAATCATAATTAGGCATAATCAGACTGGAAGATACTTTGTCAATTATTTTTGTTGTATTGTGCTGTGCTATATTTGTTGGAAAATGCCAATTTATTAAAAGGGAAAGATTTTGCAGGAAAAGATTTACATAAATGAATTTCCCATTCAACTTTGTTGAAAGAAAATGTTCATACAAGGAAATGCTTTAGACATCTCTAAAAGAAAACATTTGCGTGTGAAATTAACCTTTTGCTCTTACATGTAAGTTGATGATATATGCTAAAAATACTCCGTCAGTCAGTGAAGCGTTGTGGAGTGATCACAAGTAAGCTTTCTGATAATTTCTCTTACTGTAAACTGTAAGGATTTTTGTTTTTCACCCCACTTTGGTGTACAACGTGTTTTATAAACTGCTTATTGCTACAATTTTTTTGATAATGTGATGCAGTGAGGTATGAAACCGTATCAAGGAGTGGGGTCAGGCTGGTGCTGGGTGGCGGAGGGTGACTGAGAGAATCACATGGGCTTAGAAACGCAGACAGGTTACAGACCATGCGGGCTGAGAGCAATCCAGGCAGAGCAGTAGCGTAAGAAACGTCATAGAGTTTCTCCTGGAAAGAGACCAAAGGAGCCTCAAGGCCGGGTGAATTGACAGGGCTTAGTGGAAGAGGGGCAGCAGGGGAGCACAGTACGATACAGAGCATTGCTGAGGAAATGGCTGAGCCAGGAAAGGATGTGCTATAAGGAAATGTCAGCATGAATATTTCATATGTTGACCCTTTTTGTAGTTTCAACATCTTAAAAGACACTGACTGTAATTGACGTTAGAGTCTGGGTAGAGAAGGTAATTCTTATCCCAGGAGATTGACATCTATTACCCAAAAAAATGCAGCTCATGGCTATGTTCTGCAAGGTGACATGCATTGCTACATGTATTCACTGAAGGAGCATCATCATTATCTGCCTGAACCTTAATTTCCCATGGAATATCACCCCTGCGCTTTTTTCTTTCTAGCTTATGTTGCAGTTTCATGTATAAGGGCACTTCTGGGCCAGGAAGGTATAATAAGACTCAGTAGATGCAGGTTGAAACCAGACAGGTTCAGACTACAAATTAGTCAAGGCATTTTTGCCTATCAGTGAAGGTAAGTAAACATTAACGAGGGCTGTAGTGGATTTTGCACAATTGGAAAGCTTAACACTATAATTGGTTGCTTTTTCTAGCACCAAACACTGCTAATGAATTTTGCATGGGAATTAAGAGAGGGGCATTCTTTGGTCTGTGTTATGCGCGAGACCGGACTAGTCCCTTCTGGCCTAAGTTGTTGATTACCCTAAAGCAAACTCTCCTGCCCTCAGTAAGAAGAAATTTGTGAACTGAAAGCTAACTGCATATGCCTCAGGTTCTAGCTAAACCCTTTTATACTAAAACCTATTTCCCTGGCTCTAATCTGTATAAAATAACTTCCTAGGTATAGGGTATGCATTGGAGCCTTTTAAATTATATACCCTCTGGTAGTTGATGCAGCGTCTAATGGACTCATCCAGCGTAGGAGTGAAAACAATATGTGCTATGAAAAGGTTTATGCACAGACCCTAGTATAGGCTAGTACAGCTTCTCCATGTTTTGAGATCACAGTCCCTTCTGTCCTTACCCATGAAATCTCTCAAGCAGAGCTCCCATCTGCCTGCACCCCAGGCTCCATGGAGGTGCCAGGACCTCGCATTTTTGGAGTGCAGAACTGAGGCTCTTGCTGCTTTCTGGGCTGGCCCTGCCTGAGCTGTCTCGTTGCTGGAGAAGCCTTTCAGTGAGGAGCTGTTGCCAAGGCTGGCCCTCTGCTCCATACCGAAAAGGCTTTACTACCAGACGTATTCCCCGTGCCACCCCTATAGCATGCAAGGAGTGCATTGCATACAGGAACCAGCCAGCAGAGTAACCCCATGCACACACATCCATCACGTGAGCCGAAAAGCCTGCATCAATCTCCCCGCTTGTCCAAGCAATCCAAGGCATGAAGTTCATCTGCCAGAGGCTCGTAAACTGAGCTCTGCATGCACTTAGAGAGCAGAGACCTCTTGTGAAGAGGCTGGGCAGAGAGCATCTCCTAGGTGACCTAGAAGAAGAGGGTTTGCCAGGCAAACTCTGCCATGAAGACATACCTTGTTGACCACGAGCAAGGTTGCGTGCTCTTCTCATCCACCCAGGCACTGTAAGTGCAGCACAGGCACAGAGCACTAAAGGATCCGGAGACCACTCTTGCTGCTGAAAGTTAGGCACTTATTGAAGTGCTTTTTTGGATCCAAAGCCCTTGGACTAGACATTTCTTCACCAAATAGTACAATGCCACTGTCTCATGTGGCACTTTACACCAACTTGTACAGCCAGTTTCTCTTTAGGAGCTATAATGATAAAACCAATATATGTCAGATAGCAGATGGAAGAATAAATCCCAAAGTTTGCCTTTACCTCGCTTTAGTTTCATCAAAACTTCCCTGTTGTCATCAAAGGGAAGTTGTTTGTTCCAAGTGAATTTAAATATTAATATAGGCTAAAATGCAGGATAAACCAAAACCAAGGAAAACATTTTACTAATCTATAAACTAGACAGATCAAACTGCCAACTGGGAGTAATGCTAAATGGGCACTTTAAGCTACTCCGTGGAATGTGAGTTTGATCAATTCAGTCCAAGCCACATTAGTCTCATAAAAGCTGAGAGTAGCATTTTCTCCCAAGGGTTTCCTTTGAGGGATATTCCTCTCAGAGTGCAGTATCACAGAGGCAATTAAGGGTGATATTATTTTTTTCATATACTAAGCAACTGATTAGTAAACATTCATCAAGGCATGCTTTCATCATTTTTTTTCTTAAATGCACTTCCAAGTTCACAGTGTAGTTGTTGTCACCGAGCTGACAGAAGCAGTAATGACTAGCGAAAATTATTGTACCACGACCCTGTGAACTATTTTTGACAAGCAAATTCTTTCCAGGAAGCTGGTAGGGAAAAAAAATACTGTTCTCATTAATAGTCTGTGCTATTCAGGTGGAAGACAAAGGTGGGTATGTTATGAGACTTTCTAGCACCATTGGCACGTTCTTAGTCTTCCCTCCCAGATTAATTGGCATTAATGTTCCCAGGTCTCAGTGATGGTTGCAGGCTCATTACAGGTGCAGCTTTGCTTGTATATCATTGCTGTCCCACAAGCATATAATTTATTGCTTAGAAAGGATTTCTGGATATTTTCCCAGATGTAAAATCACAGAAGCTTATATTTAGTGCTCCAGCTGACGACAACCCTACCTGCATACATTCTCTCTCTCTCTCTCTCTCTCATGCGCACACACTTGGCTTTGAGCTCTGACATTTATTTTATGTCATAAATTCCTTCAATTAACCAACACAGTGCATTAGTATAATTGTTAGTTCTGGCCTGAATTCTCTTTTGGAATAGCTAAACAGAACTGTAGAAATGTTGTTGTAGTTCCTATCGTATATACAGTCTGCTAACAGGCATTTAAGGATTTATTGGTGAAGGTCTTGCTATGATAATGCTCTTGCTTCAAGGTTATTTATATAAAAAGGTGTCTAGTCTTTGTAAAGAAAAACTGTGCATGCCTCTCTGCTTCCTGCACAATAACATGACGCATTACGTTTCCCTCTGAAGTTATCATCCTGGCTTCTCTATATAAATTTTCAGCCCATTAGGACAATTCAGGCCTTGAAAAAATGAAAAGATTCATTCAAAGGTGTCCTTGAAAGTGCAGGGCCATAAAATGGGAACAGAAAAACCAGCATGATCAGAAGCAGTCCAGTTCTGGCCTCATTTGCCATCTTCACAAGCCTCATCAGGCTTCTTCATCCTTTAGACACCAAACTGCAATATGATCCAATATTAACTAAAGTTTGGGAAACCTATGGCACCACCCAGAAACAAGCAGTTCAGAGGAGAGTGAAACTCCCATCATGTTCCTAACTATCTGGTTCAACTCTGGGGACAGAATTTTTTTCTGCATGAAATATGAGGGGGCACAGAAGGATCTGGGAATGCTACCAAGCACCACTGGATCACCACAAGGTGGGTCTTCCATCAGCAACATTGCTATTGGTCGGTCGTAAATTATTTGCGTTAAGTTACTATGCTAACTCCCAAGCCTGAGTGCCCAGACAGCTACTGGATGACAGTAGGGACAGAGTGCGTACCGGTCTTGTCACTTTTTTTTGAGAAGGAGCCAAGAAATCATTTATCACAGTTGATGGGGCAAGGATTTTTAGAGCAGCGGAGTTCACATGTCTCCTGTCCTAACACAGTGCTAGCAGAGCCTAAGAGCTCTGCAGGACTACGCGTCTTCATCATATTGATCCCTGCTGCAGCAAACAGAACAGGGAAACACCTTTAATTAAATAAGCACCCACCCTCAAGTCCCTCAGTTATTGCTGAATCACATCTGTCTGAACACAAAAAATGATGTTTTGTCAGATGTTTTCAACAGTCTTTTCTAGACAATCCAGCGTTGTTTCGCATGGAAAAGGCAATGGACTTGTTTGGTTAAAGCAACCTATTCCAGCCGTGGAGTATTCACACCCAGAGCAATAATTAACATACTCTCAAGAAAGCATGGGGGGCTGGGAGCCTTTCCATTGCTCTGGGATAATAGCCTTAGTCACACTTTACAGTACCGTGCCGTTTCCGTGAATTTACCCATAGCGAATCATTTGTTTCTAGGGTGATTCATAACCACGGCTGCTTCCCGTCTTCCTGGGGGCTTTCTGCAGCATGCGGCTTCTCACAGTCTCAGCAAGACCCACGCCTGAAGAGGGCTGTCATCAGCATCCAGCCCGGGCTTCTTTTCTGGTGAGAGCGGGTGATAAGGGCGGCAGGGTGAACAATGGATGCTCCTCCACGAGCAGATTAGCCTGGCCCTGCAGAACATCATGTATCTTTTAAGGGATGCTGTCAAGAAGAAAACGGCGGGTCAAATCCTTGGTGAGAGCAAATTAGCACGGCTGCGTCAGCTGCGCTGCGGTTGGTGGAGCAGCGCCAGCTGATAGGAGCCGAGGATCTGACCCCATCTATCTAGGAAAAACAGTGTCTATCTGGGGTTTGAACAATGCTGGAGAAGGGATTACTGGAATCAAAAGGAGCGTAAGCTTTTTGCTCACTTTTCACCACTTGTGCTGTTTCCCATACTCTCTGCTGGTGTGCCAATGCTGGGCAGGTCGGGCCTCTGTGAATGCATTTTTGGCTCTCGTGGGATTGCAAAATGACCACTGTAACGAGGTTTTCTCACTAAGATTAGAAAAAGCTGCAAGAGGTTCTCAAGCATACTGAATTTCTATTACACAGAAGGCTGTATCCCACCCCTTCTCTCTTCAGGTGAAGGGGACCTGACACTGAGGAACAGGAGCCGCAGAATTTGTTAACCTGTGCCACCCCAGCCCGCTGGCACCCACCAGGGACCCCCGAAGGATGCGATGCTGCTTCAGCTCTGCTGCGGGGGTTGCACGGAGAGGGGGGGATGGACCCTCCCGCCCCCCCGCAAGCCACAAACACGATGTTCTCTGTGGGAACGTCAAGTGCATTTTGAGGACTGACAGAAATGTCATAGCACATCGCTTTCATTCCCTCACCAGAAATAAAACACGTCAGGTCACAGAAGGCTGTTTTCAGTCTTACCAACAGAGCCGGCTGTTGTCTGGCTGTGCAGGACCTCCCAGCCCCTCCAAAAGCATTTTTGATGCCAAGGAAACAGCATTTTATGAAAACACTTCCCTCTCTCTCCCTCTCAGAGGGGGTTTTTTTGGTCACTCAAGCCTGAAATAAAAGGTCCAGCTAGCTGGAGCCTGTTGCTTCAGGTACAGCTTCATTTGCTGGGGTTTTGATATCGCTCAAAACAGGATTTTTCTAGCTTTCATGGATTGTGGCTAAACTTTTTGCACAGTTTGTCCTTCAGAAGTTCCCAGATGTCTCAACTGACACTTCCCTGGCATATATTTCAGGGGAAGAAAGATGTAAAAAAAAGCTGTCGCTCATCCGACTGTTTTTTTTCTTGCTACAGTGCTATAATAGTGTTGATAAATACCGAGGAAAATTGGCATCAGCTCCAGTTTTCTCCCTGACTGCCAGGGCACGTCCAGCTTCGGTTCGCTGGGTGATCTGCAAACTTTGTTGGCAGGTGGCCTGCATGGTTTTGTCCACAGTTTTGGCCTGCTCTTTTTCACACTCATTTTACCTCCAGAATTTAGAGGGCTTCCCAGAAGTTAGCTTCTCTGACGCTGGGCAGACAGCGTACTAACGATCATGTTTAATGGTAGGTTTCCAATTAATGCTTCTTATTCAGTGATCCAGTTGCCAAAGGCTGTTTGTTTTATTAATTCTGTGGAAAATCTGCCCTGATCAGTTGCCTGGATCTATTCAGTACTTAAACTGTGAAATCAATTTTAATAGGCCTTAAGGGACGTGTGTATAACCCATTGTGTGTCTCCAAGTGTGTCTGATTCCCAAATGAGGTAAATCAGGCCCTTTAGATTGTGGCTAATATTTTGCTTGATAAAGTAGGCATCATGCATTTATGAACCAGAAAGCAAAGTGTCTTAAGTCTCTACAGATTCAGTTAAGAAACAAACTGTTAAGCTGACCGCTGAAACAGGGTCCATGCTTTTGGCAAATCAGCTGGAGGCATCTGTATCACACTGATGCAGGTTTGTATCAGCTTTCTGCCTCCAGATGCGTTTGATCCTAGTGGTATTTGAGGTTTTCCACAAGAGTGTTTCTGCCTTCCATCTTTCCAGGACAAGCAAAGTGGCTTCTCCGGGTTGCCCCATGCAGAGATGGTCCGGAGACAGCCCAGGGAACCAAGTACCTGACGCCTCTGAGCTCACTAAAGACCCTACAGGATTGCTTACAGATGTAGAGGCTTGTCCCATTGCATTTGGCCAAACATTTTTCTCTTCACTTTCATTAAGTATCTGAATATTTGGGCCTTTAGCTTCTGGGATTAGTGACCACCCTCTGCTCTACTTGCAGCACTGCCCAGCATGACCAAGTCCGGGAAATTTTACATGGTGCTACACGGACACTTCCCGAAATGCAACCGTCTTCCCAGAAAAAGGGCTGCATTTCCATACTGCCTGGCTGAGAAGCTGAAACTGCCCTTTAAGGTAATTCAGGTGGTAAGAGGTGGTGGCAAGTTAAGACTCCACTTATTACACAGCACAACTGAGGGCGCTTAGTCGTAGGAAGGCACCCAGCTGCAAGATTAACTATTTTCCTGTTATCTCCATAGTCTTCGTGTCTGCAGGCTCTCCTGGGTTCCACACAGGTACTGCAGTTTCTATACGTTTCCTCCTCACACCTGATCAGCAGCAACACATCTTTTTTGTAACGTATAATCTGGTTACTGCAAGAAGGCAGGCCGATGCACGTGGGTTTTCTTTTATCGGTAGCTTTTGAAGCAATCAGTCACAGTTTTCTAAAGAGTGCCTCAAATGAGCGTCAGTCCCACTATTAATAATTTGATTTCAAGGTGAGCTCATGGGCATGGCAAGTCCCCAGCACAGTAATTACTTGGGGTGCTTAAGAGCAATGAGAGCTCCTGGAAAATTTGATAGAGTACTAATTATATCAGGAAGGTTTTTAATGATTACTTTCTGTACAAAGATGGAGGAACAAAATAAGGCATATATTCTGCATATATCCTGAGTGCTTGCAAATAAATTTTCCTTGCATGAGGGGCCTCATGGATGCGCTAATCAGAAATATCTCAGCCCTCACAGGAGCTCTGGCTTAGTCAGGGTCAGCAAGCGACTGCACCTCAGCTGTGGCACTACCCAAATTCTGTACGTCTCTACTTTCAGAGCCTCAGTTTCTCTCTCTTCATCTCTCAACACCAACAGAGCATCAGTCTTTCTTGTAAACAACACTTCCTATGCTGAGGATGAACACCCTAATTGAAAACCTTTCTTTTTTTTTAATGTCCTCTGTGCTCTTTCTGTGATATATGCAGGTCCCTGATTCAGTCCCCTTGTATAGCGCACCCTTTTTCCTGCTGGTAAATTAAGTAGGAGTGTGGAAGTGTTTCCAAGATCAAGGGCAGAATGATCTTCCTACTCCAGATGGGTATTATTTGTTAAAGACTGTTTTAAAATAAACCAACCCTTACCCCCCAATGACATATAACCCAGAACATTTCTGTGGCCCTTTTTACATTTTACGAGCTGCTAAATTTTGCATATTTGCAACAATTTTGTGCCTAAGTGCACAGGAACTTAGCAAATAAATCCAAAATCATATTATTGTAATTTAAATGGACCAGTGGGTATCATCATGTAATATCAGGAAATGAGCCAGTCCTTCCATTTTAATTTTGCATTGAAATAAATGTATTCCAATAATATTATCAAAGGTAAAGCACAGAGGTGCTGGAATGTGATGGATTTATTAAGATACACCATGTACTTTTTATATGAAAATATCCTTTACAATCTGTGAAGTTTAACACATTCTTGTATTATAAACATAAATTATTCATAAATAATTTCACTTACAGGTTTGACACTTCATAAAGTATAATTTCCAGTAAGATGAGAATTTTTGAGTGGATCTTCTCTTTGAAGAGATGTGTAAATAGTCATATGTTGATATTACAAAACTGAGCCTTTCATTTTAGTAGAATCATCTGGAATCAAAATGCAGTGGTCCTAAATTTGCCCTATACATCAAAAAGATAAGGAATATATCCCTTGCATAGCAAATAATATAAAGTCCAATTTCGAAGCCCCTTTTTAAAGTTAATAGAGCTTTTCCCCTGCCTGAGGACATTTGGTGATGGGCAATAATCTAACTACTTCAAATGTTCATTCCCAAAAAAACCTTCTAACTTTGATGTACTGGTTGTCATCTTGTTCGTGGCATTTGATAAACAGTAAGACCGGAGAGGTCCATGCTTGCTCTTCTATAACCAGGTGCCTTGGTCAGTATGAGGTGCCTGAACGAATGGCCTCGTCCACACAAGGGCTGAGCTCATTCTGCAGCAGCCAGAGAAAACTGCAGCAGCTCCATTTACTTCAAGAGTAGTTGGAAATAACGAGCATCTTCTGAAAAATCAGGCTGCTCATATCCAATGCATATGTATAGGCTTGAAAATTTTGGCCAGAGTGCTTTACTTTGTTTTATTCACCTGCACCTGATTGCACGCAGCCAGCAAGACTGTGCCATAAGGGAGGAGTGCAGTTGCACAAGCCGGCACACATTTGTGCAAGAACAACCACAGGAGGAAACACCTGGATACCACCACTCTCAGCGAGCCATTTTAATACCATCTGTGGGTTTTTTTTAAACTACAGATGGACTGTGATTTTTAATAGAGTTCCTTCTTCCCAGGCAACAGCTTTTGAAACACTGCCTGTAACAGCACTTTCTTGTCCACTGCTGTAAAGCAGGTTATTGATCAATCCACTAACATGTCCCTTGGTTCCTAGAGCAATTTGACATGTATGGACATTTCTGTCCCATAGTCTTCTAGATTACTTGGGTAATATCCATGGTAATTCTAGCACCACCTCCAAAAACAGAGAGTAATGTGAGCCGCATGTCATGGCCACGTGAAGCCTGCTCATTGCAAAGTGGAGAGGTCTGGCGCAGCAGGACAGAGCAGAACCCAACGAGGAGCCCATTCAGGTGCTGGGAAGTGGCAGCCACCCATGGGTAGGAAGTGGCTTCCTCAAGGCCAGTAGATTTGGAGCTCTTCAGGTAACTTACTCAGGTAAAATACATCGCTCTTCCTTTCTTTAAGAGGAATGCAATGTTCCTTAGTGCTTAAGGACTACATCTGTTGTCTCTTTTTTGCTCACCTTTAGTTATCCTCTCTAAAAACCACAGCGTTGAAGACTACTTATCCTCAGTCTCTTTTTTGCAATATATAAAACTGATGACCATTTTAATACTTAGATAAATTCTTATCTAAAAAAGTACAAAAAAAGTCTCAAACGTCGTCCTAGATGAAACCAACGTGTTTAGCATGCTAGTCTGCATTATTAGCTTGAGTATTTTTTAGAAGTGAAAAAAAAATTCCCACAAAAGTAAAACACTGGGTGTCATTTCTTAGTGACTGTTTTTCCTGATTTAGGAACTAGATTGTGTAGAACAGTTGAGGACAAATTTTGCTTTCATTTGCATCAGTCTAACTCAATTAAATTCAATGACAGCAGCTCCTAGCACAGTTATAAGAGACATCTCTTTCTGGAGCTCCTGCAACATCACAGCCCAATAGCAAAAAAAGGCAAATGAATGCTTTCAAACCTCTTTGGTTAAACAACCAGTAAAATGAAACAATTTAGGCAGCATATGGTGGTATCACTTCCTCAAAACATGTTCTCACCACCACACTATGAAGACAGGATAGATAATGTCAAAAAACAGGGAAATACAGTAAATAAGTCAGAGGGTAATGGTAGTGCACAGAAGAGCACCAGGAAAAGAGAAAGAAGCCACAGAGACCCACCGAACAGAAGCAGGAATATCACAGAGCAACAGAGCTCGTGCAGGCAAGGAAGACTTCTTGTTCAGCCGGAATATATGTTCTAGTTTTAAATAGCAAGCAGTTTCTTATGCCTCTTTAATATGAACACAGAATTTCTACCAACGTGTGTGTGTGTGTGTATGTATGTATATAGATATATATGTGAAATTAGCACCACATCTTAAAAATATAACTGGGGTTTTAACATAAATATTGCTTGATGACTAAATAACATGAAACAAATCCATTTATTATAGCAGTGTTTATGTGGCTGATCTTCTGAACACATGACCTGCACACAGCTGAATGTACGTATTTTCTTGATGTTCATGTTTGCTGTTGGGTGTTTCAGGCTTGTCTGTGTCTAAGGACAGGGTCCCCGGGGAAAGCAAAGGCATGGGGTCAGAGGAGGAACGTGAAAGATTTTAGAGGCTTGGCGCAGGAAAGCCAGGGAAATCTGGTGGATTGAGGATATCTCCTGTTCTGGCCTGAAAAAATAACACATCACCAAGCCCGCATGTACATCTGAAGGCTGCAGTGCAGCCCAGCTCTTCCTGATGGGACTCCCAGCATGTGTAACATGGAGCCATACTGCCCAGCAGGGATTTATCTGGGCACATATGGTAGGTGGCTTCCCGGGGTACAAAAGAAAACCATTAAAAGAAAGCAGCCAGTTGCAGTGAAAATACAGGAAAAGTCCCACAATCTCCCTAGGAGCAGACTTTAACCTTACACTATGGAAAGCTCTCACATTTTGCAGGATGGCCAACACCACCTCCCTGCTCCGCTGATGAGCACTGCCCTGGGCCCCTCATACTGGGAGCACCAGGCTGGAGGTTCACGGGACCATGTCAGGGCAGTGCTGGTGGGAACTGTGTGTCCCTGCAGTGCAGTGGGAAGAAGTAACCATCATACACAGAAGAACCCTTCTCCATTTTCAGCTGAGTGAACCTATCTGGAGAAATTTGTTTCTGGGGAGAATGCGCTCCTGTCCAGGCAATATTCGGTGTGTGCCGGATTGCACACACAATTTACCAGCCACAGGCAGGTATCTTTATTCAGTCCTGCCAGTGCTATCAGCATCTGCCTCACCTCCAGCCCCAAAGATCTTAGTCCCTGCACACACATCTAGGGAAATAAGGTGGTTCCCCTTGGGGACCTGCCTCACTGGCGTGGCACAGGCACTAGCAGGTCTCCCCTCCACCCGAACCGAGCTGACATTCAGATGACCTGGTCAGCGGCTGCGGGATGGGCTCCAGTGGAAACAAGCTTCCTCCATTACTCTCAGTTCCCCTTAGCCAGCCACAGAGGTTTGGAGTTATTCCTGGCTATTGCACCAAAGCGCAGACTATTAGCCGATGTGTCAGCCTGAAATTTGTTTCACGATGTGAGCCAGTGTGCCTGAGCAGTTCTGTTCCATTTTCTTTCAATAAAGCCAGTCTATCCTTTAATTCAATTACAGCCCTTTTTAGCTGGCTTCTTCACAGATCCCCAGCAAACTATTCTCTTTGCTTTGCGGATGATAAGGATACCAGCACCCTGGATTCTTAAACTCAATTTTTATGCAAGCTACAAAGACAAGGGAACCATATTTTTTCAGTGAGCCTCTGAGGTTCTGAGCTCTTGTTCTGCTCCAGACCCACCCCCCTTGCTTCAGAGGAATGAAATGCTCCTCAGCATGTGCTCAGCACCTCGCAGGACCCCACAATTAAGTGATTTCCTGAAGGCTACGGAGTGAATCAGAAACAGCGCCAAGAATTTAACACAGCTTCCTGAGTCCATCCCCTGCTCACCATGAGCACAAAACCATGCTCTGTTTACACAGAATTTAAACACACACTGAAGTTGTACTATTGCATGATTACGTCCCGTTCATAATTAATTTTTTTCTCTGCTCTCTTTTCCACACCCCCATCTGGAGCATTAATTTCCCGGTTGAAGCTGAATGTTTTCTAGAAGTCCCAATGGGAGAATTGCAAGTACTGGCCAGATCTGGGCCTCTCAGTGCCAGCATACCCCTCTCCTGCAAAGGAGATGTCACCTCCTCCTCCAGCCTCTTCTGTCTTTCTCCTGGACCCTGCACAGGATTTGTCTGGGTTCCTACTCCAGAAGAGAGGAGGTTGAAAAGGAAAGGAGAACACCCTTCTCCTCATCTCTCTTTGCAATAAGGATGTCCTAAAAACAGGGACCACAACCAAGACTGGGGGCTGCTTTTAGGCAAAGCCTTCTCTCCTCTGTCAAAACAAGGGAAGAGAAACATTCCCCAACCCAGCATCTTCCCTTCGCAGGATCTGCTCCGTGGAGAAGGGTTAAGATTCAGGGCTGGGGAGAGATTCAACATCCTGCAGTCCAGAAATTGGACAGGAGTGACTTCAGCTATAACAGTCTAGACCCAAGCAACATAAGGGAATACTGCTGAGCTGCTGTTTATGTCATTTCCACCCCCATCTCTCTAGCATATGGCCTTTCCCTCTCCTATCTGTCATCAGAACTGATACTGGCTATATCAGACTCTCAGAAGGGCTTTTTCTACCACTGTAAAATTTGACTTTTCCCACCTATGGCTGCTCATCCAGTACTGTAAGATCCTTGCTTCTGACACCACACTAACTTGCATGCTCCCACCCAACTAAAAGTGAATGCACATCCCACCTGCTGGCATTCGCCATCTGTAGCAATGCCGCATGCTGCTATGCTGGGTCCCCTTTGGCACCGGTGGCGCTGCTGTCACACCCTTGGGGTTGCCATCTCTTCCAAGGGAGCACAACCCATGGCAGTACCAGTCCCCAAATGCATGGCATTGCCTGGGGGTGGGAGTTTGCACAGTCTGCACAGCTCACATTTCTTATATACTGTCTGTTGGAGATTCGCACCACTTTCTGTGTCGGGTCTGCTACCAGGCGTGAGGTCTCAGAGAACTGCCCGCTCTCTGTGAGCTTCACCACAGCTGGGGACTTTCCTCTCAGGCTACGTTTTAATTATCTTGTCAAGGGTTTAGCCTTTACTGAGTATTTTGCTCTACTCTAGACTCAGCCTAGTCTCCTACCAGGAGTTCAACATTTTCCCAAAATTGCAATGTTGGCTTATCAGGCAAATAGTGTACTTCTCTGTGCTTTCGCCATCCTTTTGGTTTGCCGCTTAAAAACATATTGCTCACATTTCATGGGCTGCCTGTGCCACTCAAACTCCTGTAATACAGTTTTACATCTAGCTGCACTCTTGCAAATTAAATGGAAACTTTCACAATCATCAAATGCTTTAGAAAAAGCAATAGTCAGAAATTAGACTAGTTTGGCTTAACTATCTTTATTTTGGCACCCATTGCTTGCAGTTACAGACTGAGTCACTGTTTAAACTCTCTCTGGTAGATCTTTATATTTCTAGAGAATTTCAGCCCTGGAAGGCAGAAAGCTTTCACGCTTCCTTTCCGGGAATATTCTCACTTTCTTTCAATCCCACTTCCCTGTATTGCTCAGCAATTACTCCAAACCCTGAAATCTGGGCTCCCGGACTCCTTCCTTCCCAGACCTGGTTACAATCAGATGCAGCCTCGAGCCTGACCCACGGGAACCTCTCCACTGCGTGGGCATCAGCTCTAACTGGCTGTTGCATGGGCCACTCGGGAGTGCAGTCCCCTCACAAAGGCAAGCCCACAAAGGGTAGTGAAAGTCCCTGAAAAGCAGAGAGACCAACAGCTATATGTCTCAAGGGAGGAACACAGGACCTTTCTCACAGATTAAATACAGAACAGTGAGTAGAAATGAGTAGATTCTGCACAAAGAGTTTTTTCCTGCTCTCCCTGGGGAGGAAAAAAAGAAGTAATTTCCTAGGAGGATATGCCAATATTCACAATATCGTCTCTATTTGTCGTGGTTTAGCCCCAGTCGGCAACCAAGCAC
>VYZW01041694.1:3838-18811 GCA_013401315.1 Balaeniceps rex
CAAGGCATTTGGTTTTAATCACTTACTTGCTACCTTCATACTTACTACTCCTTCTCAAAACAAACCTTTAACGTACTCCAGTACATCAGTTCTTTTAATGCATTCATTTATCACACTGAGAACTGCAGTATTTGTTATCAATGTCTGCCAGAGGGCATATTGCTGTTCGTGTTTGCAACAGTCCCTTGTATTATTGAGGTTACTGGCACTACCTATTTGGGGTGTTTCCAAGCAGGAAACAGTTCTACATTCTAAATTGTTTTTATTTATCAAAAACTTCCGTCATCAGTGACTCAGTTCTAAAGTCCTAGCAATAAGCACAAAATAAGCATCCCTAGATGAAAGCAGCAGTAAGAGCATAGCTATTCTGCGCAAGATTTTGTCAAGTTTAAATATTTCCACTTAATCTGGCTTACTTATTTTCAGTCTAGACTTTTACAAACCTACAAATATTACAAACCTCCCTGAGCGCATACAGTGCTTAACATGAGATACAAGAATGCTACCAAATGCCTTGCAGTTTGCCAAGTTAACACAACACACCACAGAACAACCAGCACAAACACGGGGCTCCTCTCCCCTCATTAGCAGTAATGGCAGCTGACCTACACACATCAGAGAGGAAGTGCCCCCTTCCATTCTTAGCTAATTGCTTCTTGAACAGTGGTTTGGAACAATTAAAGGACTATGTCGCTTTTGAAAGAGGTGATGATTTTACACAGACTCATGTTATACCCACCTGACCCTTCAGTACACTCTTATTTAACTTCAGTGTATTTTCCTCAGGGGGGTGGAGGCGTGGAATGGAGTTTCACAAGGCAAATTAAACTTCAGGGCTTTTCAAGGGGACATCTGATTTCACAGTTTCCTTCCCAAACATATGCTATTTACAGTCATACAAATGAAGCAAGGATGTCTTTAACTTAACTGAATTTAACTTCAACTAAACATATGGTTGAAGGATTTCCATTTCCCATGCTAAAAATGTCTGAAAATTATTTTTTTTAGCAACTAGATGATGGAATTCTTTAAGAAAAATAAAAAGTTACACGAAATTTTTCACTCAAAAAAGAGGCAGAAGCTTGATCACATTAGTGAAGGAGAATTTAACAGAAGGTACCTCAAGCTATTACCCAAACCTATGTACACACTGTCAGACAAACATCTGTGGGATGAAGCGGGAAATCTGAAAAGTTAGTCTGTGCTTTTTTGTATCACCCACAGGTATGGATAGATGGCACACAAAAAATTCTCAAAGGCAGGCTTGTACCATAACATGTCAAAATGAAGCTGTGCAATTACGCACAGCAACAGCTTCACCATCAAAACAAGATGATAAATGAAATATAGGGCAAGACTGTATAGTCTCCTTTTTCCAGATTTCTGTCCTTTCTACACAGCTCAGTGTAGAACAGTTTCTTAACTCAGTATTTTCTGGATGAAATGTACTACATAAACAGAGGATTATCTCATTTTATAAACCACACATTGGAAGATGACAATTTGCATGAGAGAAGCAGACAACTTCTGTCAAATGGGAAGTAGGAAGATGGGAACTTTTGGTCAAGACCAGTATAGCAAACCACTGATTTATTAAAAGTACCAGAAGAGCTCCAGAGCTAGCAAGACCTTTTTGAAGTCTTCTTCAAAACTCTCATCCTCCTTTGTGGTACTCAAGTCTATCTGAATGAAGAAAAGGTAAATCAGTTCTGCTGAGATTCATATTAGAGCAAAATTCAATCCATTCTCTTCAGAAGAGGATTCTGGTAAATTGTAATGGTGAGCTACCTACCAGTACAACAGTGTAAAGTATATTAAAGTAAAGCAATCAGCTCTCTCTAGACAGGTACACAACACCTTGAAGAAAATAAGTTTTGTTGGTGATGAAAACTCCTTGCAAAAAAACTTTGTGAAACCTTCCTTTTTCATAACACGTAAATTGTATTTGTTCTGTTTGTTTCCAGTAATTCAGAGCTTATCTTCAAAGTTAGAGCACCAAGTTTCTGTGAGGATTTGGCAAGGTAAGAGCAAAACAGAAGGTTAAAAAAGACAGAAAAGAGAAAAAGCTTTGAACCCATTTTATTGTCAATATTATAAAAGCACATTTGAGTCACTAATCAAGATTTGGCGTAATAGGCATTGTATAAAAAGTATAAAGCCCATTTCTACCACAACAGCTCTCACAGGGAAAAAGGAGTAAAAGTTTTCAAAACAATGCAAAGGAATGCAAACAACACACAACACAACAAAACAGATTTCAAAGCAACATATGAAGGCATCTGTGAGGCAGCAGGCTTGTAGATAGTTACGAAGAGATGCTTCTACATAAAGATTCTGCATATTGGGGGCTATTTATGAAATGTCTCTGCATGTCACTTAACAGCATCATTTGCAAAGTGGAGGTACATACCAGCCTCCTAAAAGCAAGTACTGATAAACAGAGGAATGGAAAGGGACAAGTCCAGGATGGGCCCTAAAAATGAATACTAGTTATTAGAGTGTCACGCTGAAGGATTCAAAGGGCAATGACACTGTGAAAACAGTAAGAATTGAGTGATCTGTCTTCACATTAGAGTTTTGAACATACATGTGAGGCATATGGCATTTACTCAGCACACAGAAGACACAGAGAAGGACATCAGCCCAGACGAAGAACAAGATTTCACTGCATGATAATGCAACAGTGATTCAGAAGCAGTCAAATGTTTTAGATCCCACCTGTAAGTGGGAAGATACCAAACCCTAGTGACTTACAGACTTGCCCAAGATGACTACTAGGCAAGAGACTTAACAGTACTCAAATGACTTACACAGTCTCTGTACTATACAAATCATGTTAGAAAAATGGCATCTCTCAACAGATTTCTGAATATCACTAGACCTATCAGAATACAGAACAACCTTCCAAAGGAAAGCCCACTGCTTTGAAACTTCTTATGCAATAAACTCTAGGAAAAGTGTCACCTAGTCACAGGAGTAGACCAGACGATTCAAAGCAGAGCCAAAGATAATGTGGACTGACAAAGCTACTCCTACTATTCAGATGCATTTGTAACTGTCCTGGTTTCAGCTGGGAGAGAGTTAATTTTCTTCCTAGTAGCTAGCATAGTGCTGTGTTTTGGATTTAGTGTAAGAAGAATGCTGATAACACACTGATGTTTTGGTTGTTGCTAAGTAGAGCTTACACCAGTCAAGGACTTTCTTTTTCAGCTTCCCATGCTCTGCCAGGTGCACAGGGAACTGGGAGGGGGAACAGCCAGGATAGTTGATCCAAACTGACCAAGGGGCTATTCCATACCATATGACGTCATGCTCAGTATATAAACTNCTGGGGCTAAACCACGACAGTAACTTTCACTATCAAAAACAGAAAGTGATTTTATCCTACTAACATAAGCAGCCACAGCAAAAAGGTCTCTGAAAAGAATTTTAGAAGTCTTGTTTCTAAGTGATATGATTAGAGCAATGCAACTGAATAGGCTGAAACACAACTTCTTGCGTGTTTGGCTAGTAACATACAGGTTAGGGGCTACTCAAAGCTACGCTCACTTTCTGTACACACACATAGAAATATACATAATTTGTTTTACATAGCCCCAGCTCCATATCACTTACATAAATTAGCACATTCAGCCTTTGTTCTCTTTAGGTGGGCAAGCGATCTCGGCTGAAAAGTAATTTTTGCCAGCAAGCCACCATATAAGTGGGCAAAAAGTGTAAGAGATTGCAGAAATAATACCACTGTAAAATTGTTCAGAAGTTTTCAATCTAAAGATTTTCTACCATTTTTCTACTATGTGCACTCTTAAGAGCAAGAAAAATTTGCCTTTGCTTACCTGATGCCCTGTCAGATCTCCTGTGCTTCTAACAGGATCCATGGAAACAGAAGCAACAGCTACAGGCACCTTTAGCTCAGTTTCACTTTTTTGATATTTTGGCAAATACCTTGTTCTTAAATTTCCTTTTGTAGACACTCCTGTAGATGAAAGAAAAGCAGAACACACAGATTATAAAGTCAAAAGGGGCCTGTCTCTTGCCTCCTGCAGCAGGACTTCCACAAAGGCATCCTTGTCTTAGCAGCTCTTTTTGAAAAGAACGAGCATTTTGGGCTGGGCTGAGTTCCCCCCAGCCTCTCACTCCATACAAAATTCTATGAAGGTGAACATATCAGCAGAAAAAGAGGTGCACGGCACTGAACTGCACACAGCCACAAGAACATCAAAGTAAATTCTGACACACACGTGCTATCTTCTGACTGAGGTTCAGTGCAAAAACCTGTGTTTGTTTAAGATGCAAAAGCATAAAATTGGGCTTCTGCTTTGACACTCAAAGACAATGAGGAATGAAGCAGCAGTAATGCTGTTAAAAGTATCACTCATATGATAAAAATATAACTTTTTTCTGTTACACAGCCAACCTACTGATTGCTCAGGCTAATTGTTTGTTCCTTTCAGGACCAGGCATATGAGTAAGGTAACACTGCAGTGTACACTCCACAGATCACCTGTAAAAAGCTTTCTGCCATAATTATAATTAGTTCACCCTTACCAACAGTAACAACATTAAAGCACTGAAAATCCTGGTCCTGCAATTATAAAGTGCCAACACTGACACTAAGACTAAAACCTCCCAGGGCCAGATGAAAGCCAATAGCTTCTTGGTACCGCCTCAAGGTTTGAGTTTTGACTGTTCAGAGGTGCAAAAAGTTTTGAACAAAAAATATTGATTTTATACTAGCAGATAGATTACATTTATTTGGGTAATGAATTTCAGAAGTATGCCAGCAATTCAAGTGAAAGAACTAAATCATAAGCTTTAACACCTCCATGCTCATATACAAGGGAAACAATGCTTCTGAAATTCTCTTCCACAGAAGTGGAAGAATATTTCCCAGAGTGAATCCATTTCCATCATTTAGGATCACTGCATTCTTTCCAGGGCACACAGTATAGCCATCTGACATCACCTGGTGTGAACTATGCTAGCTACAAAACACAGGCAGAGATTTTTAATAGGGCTGTTTGTCCAGTGGTTTTGAAGGGTAACCACGCTACGCCAAACCTAGAGAGTGGGATTCCTCAAAATTTATAAGTGCTAGCCATACTCTGGACATATACACAATTTTACCAGAGTTAATCATCCTCAGATATGTTTTCAGGATGTGGTGTCATTGTAAAAGCTGTGTTTGAAAAAAATTAGAAAATTCTGAAGGGGGACGAAGAACACCCATCTTTTTCCCAGGGATGTAAACAAGCATGCGCTCAGTAAATCAAGGTCAAGAGAACTAACAAAAAAAATTTTGATTTTTCTTTACACAGTGAATCTTCACTTTAATTGTTCTCTTCAAAATTTACAAAAGACCTGAATATCTCTAATGCTTCAACATTCTTCAGAGACCACATTAAAAATTCAGCTTACCTTACAGATTGGATAAAACTATGCTGTACCTGCAATAGAAACAACTCCCCTGAAACTGTTCATCTTATACTGTATGCTTATCTAAGCAGCAGAGCATAAATCCTCTGCTATAATCCTGTATGTCCATTACAACTTGTGATGACTCTGTACCTTACACACTTAAGTATACAAACCACGTACCTGAAAAGACATTGCAAAGTTTAGCATTCACAGGAAAAACCTTTGTTTACAGCTATTAGAAAGTCATACCTGAAACAGATACAACTGGCTGTTCTTCATCAGAAACTGCATGTGGCTTTGTTAAAGGTAATAAACAAAAAGAGAACAAGCTTGGCCCTTTAAACAGAACTATAAAAATAAGAATTTTGGCTCTTAATTTTAAAAGACTGTTGATAAGAAAACAAACTGGCAACACTTTGGGAGAACCAAAAGCAAAAAAAGCTTGACTGAAAAAAGCAAAAAACACACAGATTGGTAAAACAGAAAATATTACTCCTCCTTCACTGTGCATTAACTTCCTAGCCTGTAAAGATTATCTTAGAGGTCACCTTCACAAAAGATCCCAGGGACCAGCCCCAGTTGCAAATGCAATTACTAAGATAATGAAGTAATAACATTTATTTAAATTAGAGCAGGTTATCATTATATAAGGAACCTCTTGATATGTAGGGAAGACAAGTTCCAAAACAGTGTATATTCATACTGTGATGAAATACATTTTGTACAATATATTCTAAGAAACATAAATGAGGATAAATGCAGAATGCTTCAAAGGAAGTTGGTCGTTCTCATCTGATCATCACATGATGAATAACAGATGAAAGCCTAAGGACTGATTTTCTTTAAGAAGATCAAGATTTGTTCTGAAGTGGTTTCAAAAAAAAAAAAAAAAGCTATTTCAAGAACTTTCAAATTACCCAGGGCTTTAACTATTAAATTACTTGACTGCAGAAAACAAAAATCACAAAGGACCGGGCACCATATTCTTGTGCTATGTTAGCAGTCACTGAACTTGAATCCTCACCTCCTAGAAGTCACTAAAAATAGGACTCAACACAATTCAGGGAAGGGTGTAAACTATAGTGTCTTCCTTAAAGCGACAGTTTCATTTAGCTGAACGTAAAGATTTTTATTCCCACATAAGTAACTAACATTACACTAAAGTGAAAAACAAAAGCACAGGGCACAAAATTCTGCTCCACTATCTTTTGTTTATACCCCTTTACTTTCCTCTACCTTCTAAGGTTGGCCAATTAACTCATTTACCTAATTTCTGTACTGTTTACAGATAAATGGATTTAAGGTTTTGCAGTTGTCTTCATACAACAAAGTCAAAGTGTGAAGATATTTCAATTAACCTATACAAACTCTTGCCTTAACCAAAATTTGATTTTGATAGTACCTTCTCAGAAACTTAATTTAACAAGTTAACACACGGTGGAGAAAATTAGCAACAGCCTAGAAGCTTGCCCCTGTGGACAGCAACTTCAAATTCAATCAATACCCACTATCCATCATACAACTGGTACTTGGCACACTGGAAGGACTGGATCACAGGCTCACTTGTGATCTTGTCGATCCACTTTGTCACTTGCAAACTGTTATCACCCATCAGTCTCACACCAGTTGGAGAATATGTTGACTTAGTACTACTGTCAAAGCTTTTCAGCTCTCTACAAACGCTGAAAGCACTTTTGTTCTCACCTGTAAGCTGCAGCCTCCTATCTCTAGCTGTCACAACACATTGTGGGGTCATGCCACAACCCAGGTGAGGAAGCTAAATAAACTCTGAAAGTAAAGCACTGTGTCCCCTCTCTCCAAAAAGCACCAAGGCGGATCAAAAGTCCAAGTCTGGATCACAGCCCAGCCCAAACAGCTGTGTCAGCACAACTACAAATGAAATCTGCTGGACACTGAGGAGAGTATCTTCAACTCATACTACTACAGGAAACGACAAACTTCATCACAGGCAATTGCTTTCCCAACTGACATATGGTTAATCTGTGTGACGACACATGGCTATAGGAAATAAAACAGATTTGCCTAAACAACATTCAGCTTTTGAAGTTTGCCTCTGGTATTGGCCTAGAAGCAGGATGAAAAAACTAGTCAAAGCTGTTGCTGTTACTCCCCCCAGCTACCAGGACCACTCTCCTGTGAAGGTTTGCAGCCTAGTGTATTAGAATAAACCAAAGGCAGATCAGGTTACCTTAATCAGCTGGACTGAAAATTGCAGTGACTCAGGAGCTGATTCATAAACAGGTCCAACGTCCTTGTCTCAGAGTAAAAGACTGAGGACAGTACCAGCATCAACCATTTAACATTAATCCACTGCCACATGCTTCTCAAGACTCCCAATAAGGTGACTATACACATCAGAAACCTTGTACCAACACAGCTAATGTTCAAGGCAACAGCAGAGACAGCCACCACAGGCATCGGAGAAACTGAACACCTTATGATGCTGTATGGCTCCCCTACAGCAAGCAACAGTGCCTCTGCCTTGTTGTGCTGTATCTGTTCAGTGATTATAGAGAGAAGTTCAGTTTTCCAAAGCTATTAAACCAACATTACCAAATCTCCGAAATTTTACACACACACCTTTTCTTGAAAGCATCCGCTATTATTTCCTCTTGTGCCATATGCATTTCTGGGTATTTAAACTTTTCCAAGATCAGAGGCAACACTACCTACTGGCAAAAACATGTAAAATGGAAATGGTTGTCAGGAAGAGCCTCATTCCTTGGAATATCATGCTGCATGAGGCCACCGCTGGGCTCAAGAAACTGTATTTAGTCATGGGAAACAACCTGTCACCCCAGCAGTTAGTTGATAAAAATACACTGTCGTTGTAACTGCATCAAGACTTCCACAACTGAACAGAGTAGTGACAGTGCGGCAACAAATCTGATATGGGACAACCAACCTTCACCCTATCACATCACAGAAAAAAGTCATAGGCAATTTTTTTTTAAAACAAATGGGAAATCATAATAACATGCTCCCTAAACAGTTCATTGGATGGTTGGCCCATTTCATTTGCACTTTGTTTTCCAGTAGGTGTGCAACCAAACATAAATACAAGAGCACACACACATGCTCTTCTTTTCAATCACTTTGAGCTGCTGCTGGAATCCCACTCTCACTGTGAGCAACAGCAATGCCTCAAGTCCCTCATAGCTACAGCTAAATTGTCAGCTCCTAAATTTCCACCAGGCCAGACTGCCATTTGCACCCTAATGTCAAGTAGCTGAGCCTCTAACTCAGCTACATGAGCCCAAACATCAATGCCAACTCCTTCTAGTTCTCTGACCCATGAAAGCACATCTCTCTCTAGACTAGAGGCTGAGTCCCCAACACCACAACCACCACCTACTCCATCTACGTGTCCAGCCCCATGCAGTCTCCCACAACTAGAGCTTGCATGTCTTCTGCAGACAAAGCCACCACTTGTTCCTCACAGATAGAGCCCTCCAGCCTCCAGGTCCCCCACACACTCACCCTAAATGTTATGCTTCTAGTCAAGCTTAGACACCAGTCACAAAAAAGACACATCTTTTTCTTGCTGCCTGTTCAGCCTCTAGCTTCAGTGTCCTGGTTTCAGCTGGGATAGAGTTAATTTTCTTCCTAATAGCTGGCATAGTGCTGTGTTTTGGATTTAGTATGAGAATAATGCTGATAACACACTGATGTTTCAGTTGTTGCTAAGTAGTGCTTATGCTAGTCAAGGACTCTTTCAGCTTCCCATGCTCTGCCAGGTGCACAAGAAGCTGGGAGGGGGCATAGCCAGGACAGCTGACCCAAACTGGCCAAAGTGCTGTTCCATACCATATGACGTCATGCTCAGTATGTAAACTGGGGGGAATTGGCCGGGGGGCAGCGATCGCTGCTCAGGAACTGGCTGGATATTGATCAGCAGGTGGTGAGCAACTGCACTGTGCATCACTTGTTTTGTTTATTATTATTATTTTCCCTTCCTTTTCTGTCCTATTAAACCGTCTTTATCTCAACCCACGAATTTTACTTTCCTTTTTTCTGATTCTCTCCCCATCCCACTGCAGGGGGGAGAAGTGAGTGAACGGCTGTGTGGTGTTTAGCTGCCTTAAACCACAACACTCAGTTTCTCTTTGTTGATTCTCTTGCAAATTTCTATAACCTGAACCCAGTTCTGCCATTTCCTACATTATCTACCTCCCCCAGGACTTCATAGCTGGGTCACACAGAAGGTGGACACCCAACCCTCCCTCCTCTTACAGGCCACCTTTGCTTTTAAGTCCCACGTAACTCTCCACTCCCCGCAGAGGCACATGCCCAACCGCCCTCCCCGGGCCGAGTTCCCCCACAGCCGCGAGCGGAGCCCCCAGACCCTCTGTGCCACGGCCGCAAAACCCCACCGGTGCCACAGCCCCGCATCGGCTCCAGCCTTCTCTACACCAAAACTCCAACGCAGACGCCCGCGTCGCCTGCCCTGACAGGCCGCCCCCACACACACCTCACAGCCTTCCCCGCCAGCACCCTCCCGCCCCGCTGCTCTCCACACTGCCTCCNGCTGCCCCCGCCCCGCGGAAGGATACTGTCCCGGCTCCAGTAAACTCCTCCGCCCGGCCCGGCGGCCACCTCCGCCATCTTGAAACAACCGCCACTCCCAGAGTGCCCCCCGCCGCCCCCCCAGCGCTCGCCGCCCATTGGCTGCCTGCGCCGGCTTCGCTCTGCCACGGCCGGGGGCCACCGGCCGCTGCCGGCAGGCGGAAGAGAGGGGCATGCTGGGAGTCGTAGTCCTCCTTGCACAGGCTGACGCGGGGACTGCCCTGCCGCGGAACTACCACTCCCGTCAGGGCGCCTCACGCTTCCCGCCCGCCATAGGCTGGCCGAGGCATCGGCCGGGAGAACTACCACTCCCAGCGCACCGCGCGGCTACAGGGTGGGAGGAAGGACAAAAGGCTCATGCTCCCCCGTCCCCTACTCCATCCCCCAACACACGCACACGCCCCTCTCGCTCTCGCCCGCGTACCGGGGCGTTGACGGCGAGAGGAGGCGGCAGGGGCCTGCGGAGGATGGAGGAGAAGCCCTCCGCCAGCATCAAGCCCTACCTGGACAAGCTCACCCTGGGGGTCACACGGGTGCTGGGTGAGTGGCGGTGCGGGCGAGGCCCTTTGGGCCTGGGGTGGGCCGGGGGCAGCGGGGGGGTGGTGACTCGGTTGTCATGGAAACCACCCGGGGGCGGGAAGGGGCGCCTCCCTCAGCGCTCAGGGTGGGGGTCCCGGGCCGGCCCTGCGAGGCCCCGGCCCCTTCCATGGCCCCGGGGTCCCCGCCCCGAGGCGTCTGCGGCAGCGGTGGGGCCGGGCCCGGCCGGGCAGGGCAGCCCTGCAGCGGGGAACCGCCGGGCAACCTCTGCTGCGAGGCCCGGGCACCCGCAGCGCTGGGAAGCACGGTGCTGCTGCTTGAATCAACGGCAGCAATCCGGAACCTCTCCGCTGAAGAAAGCCCTACAGTTTTAAAAAAAAAAAAATCAAAGAAAGAGAAAGCGGTGTTTTATTCAAAATCGTGCATAATTTTTAGCCTCTGTAGTAACGTAGGGTCAGCAGGTAGCGTGCCCAATGGACGGAGTTCAGTGTGGTGCAGTGTTCTGGCTGAAGGCTAATTGTGTATCTGCTCAGGATCAGCTTCCCATAAACAGTCACCCTGCAGCTTGTTCCCATACCCTGGGACTTTTTCCACAACATGCCCTGCTTGGCAGCTCCGTATTTTGCTCAGGTCTTGCGCTTTCTTGCATCCCTGCAAGTTGAAGTTCAGCAGGAGTACAAGGCGTTCAACATCTAAAAATAAGGCTTCTCAGACGAAACTTCACTCATGGCAGTAGAATCACAAGAATTGGTGAAAGTATTTGGATGTGTAAAGGATTTTAGCATGAGACCTTTCCTCTGTCAGCAGCTTGGAGCACAGAACTGTCATATTTGTATGCCTGGAAATCAATATATCTATCCCACGCCCTGCATACAACATTACAAATGGCAGTTCCAGAACTTCTTCCTATGAATTTTAAAGCCAAAAGTGACCACTGTAATTACCTCACCCAGCCGCTGTATTGCAGGACAGTAAGTTTCATCTGGTAATCTAAGTGTATTGCTAATTGCACATGTTTTTAGATAGTGGCTCAGACAGACAAGATTAAAAGGGCAAAATTCTTGCTGTGGGCTTCAGTGAGGACAGGATTTCATCCTCAATCCCTGTTCAGCGTTCTCATGCTGACTTATTATTGGACTTCTTGGGCGTTGCTTTTTGTGGGGGGGGGTGCGTTTATTTGTTTTCTAGTTGTGAGGTCAGGATAACATTATCATTGTACTCTGTGAGAGCATTAAAAAGGTGATACTACTGATGATCAACCATCATGGCAAATGCTCCTTTGAAGTAGTTCTTTTTAAAATATTACTCGCCCTACCTACATTTTCACCACTGAGGCTCAGATGTATGAGATCTGCATTGATGTTAACTATGTCCAAAAGTAATGTTGCCATATAAGCTGTTTTGGGTAGGCGTGTTATTTACACCAGCAAGACATGGTAATGCAGGTTTGGCTCCGAAAGTCCTGTAGCATCCCTTTCACATGGAGGTGTTTCCTGGTTTGGGTTTTTTTCGTTTTCTGTCTGTATCTCTGATGACTTGTATTGCGCAATATAGCAATGCGCACCCCAGTCCATTGCAGTGATGTTTTGCTCTGGTACTTTTCTCTGTTTCTGCAGTCCTGGCAACTGTGGGCATTTTTTCCCGGTGAAGTAGTCCAAAGCATGTAAATTCTGCCACCATATTAATTAGAATTGCTGAACTAATTGGGAAACATTACCAATCTGTTCAGTGTTTGTTTCTTTCCAGTAACAGAGGGTATCTCGTTCAGAAAGATGCCTTACTTGGTAGTTTGCAGCACTACAAACTGTATTATTTCAAATCTTCTTTTGGAAAGTCTCATGAAGCCAGTAGATACTTTTCTGCCTACCATAACGTAAGAGCAGTAGTAGGCTTTTAACTCTGGTGAGTTCGTGCAATACTTTTTTCAGGAGATAGAAATGATCATGTAATGAAACTCAACACACCCCTTTTAAGCAAGAAATTTTTGCACATACACTATATGGGAGCTTAAGGCCCAATTTTCCAATACCTTTATGAACAAATGTTCATGGCACTATTTCAAAAACCCTCCTTTAAACAAATTCTATATATGAGGTTGGCGCGGGGGAGGGGGTTGTTTTGGTTTTTTTAACTTGTAGTTTTTGTGGAAGTCCCTGCAAGGTGGGAGATTTCTCACAAACATTATGGTGGTTATAATTTGAGGAAAAAAGAGTGGCATCTTTTCCATTGCCAGTATGATTCATTTTGCTGAAGTTCTGTGACTAATGGCAAATTCCAGAAAGGTTGATTACTCACAACTAAATCGGATGGGAGATATTAACTGTTCTGGACTGCCCAGACCAGGACCACACTTCACTATTTACATTAGATAAGAATGTAACTATTCAGATATTTTAAAAAGATGCTGAGAGTTTGTCCAACTTATAGACAGTATTAGCAGTACCGTAAGGACTGATACTGCGTGATTTCCTGCTTCAGCTTTGTGTCCAACCATTACATCGACTTTTTCTGATTAATGCTGCAAAGCATTTTTGGAAGCTTCCACATGAAATGTCCTAAAAATAGGACAGAGTTTACTGTGATTTTGATTCAGAATAGTTAATAGGGAGGAGTCTCCTAAACTACTGCGGCTTTATCCTATACCTACTGAAGCTTTATCCTATACCTAGGCGGCTTCTTTATTTCTTCCATCTGGAAGAAAAAGCAACCCATGGCAGATGACTTCTTCTCCTCATTAATGTTTAATGGAGCTCCCATCCATACCTACACACATCTGTTAAACATGGTCTTCAGTTTACCCAGAGGATATTTTTAATATAACATTCAGGCTTTTAAGACAGAATTTCTCTTTCTTTTGATCTTGGATTTGCTTCAGACCTCTTTAGAAGTTGCGGTTCTCTCATTCCTAGACATCTTCTTTGGCTGATATGATATTTAATCTTCCGTCATCCCAGCCGAGCCGTTGTGCATGATGAATTAAACATCCCTGCCGTTTTCTTTGATCACAGAAATAATAATTACTCTGTTATTATAATCTCTTAACTTGTCATAAGGCTTGCATAGCTTAGATGGAAGAGACTGGTTAGATCATTGATTCCACACACTTCTTGAGAAGCAGAATACATATGGACAGCTTATATCTGAACAAGAGACAGATCCCCCTGCCTTGCACCCACCTATCTGAAGTGAAACTTGGTGAAACATCAGTCTTCTGTATGTTGGGGCCCCACATTGGCCAAAAAGATTACCTGGGTGACCTACTATGATTTTATTTTTTTCTTTTTTCTGCCTTTAACTTGGAGCTTGGTTTTCCGGTGCTATGTTTTGTCTTTTAAATTATCTGACAGTGTAACAACCAATACTTCCAATTAAAGTGAAGTTTAGACTTCCTGAAACTGAGTGCTGCTCTTCTACCAGCAGAACAGACAAAGGCAACACTATTGCTAGAATTAAAAGCCCAGCACTGGAGATAAAAAACAAACCAAAGCTCTCTGGTGCCTGCCTTTCCTGTCTAGTGCACTGTGTATGTTTTACCAGAAAGCAATTACAATATGTGTGACTGCTTTGGGAGCCAATACTCTCACAGCAAAGCCGGTCTTGAAAGCCCTGCATAGTGATCACTTCTACTCCACGGCCCTGTGTGCTGGGCTTGCAATTCCCACAGCAAGTTAGTAGTCTTTCTGGACCTGATCCAAAGTGAATGAAGTCAGTGGGAACTATTTCAGTTGGCTGTAGATGAAGTAAAACGTTAAAAATAATAAGTGCAATGGAGATTGTTCTGCCATCGCACACCTGCAAGGATAGCACCATGTAGATTAGTATCTTGCATTTATATAGCATTCTTTCCCATGAAATACTCAGATGATTTTTTATAAATGATGAGCTCAGTGCTCGTTACAAATTTGCATGCGTCCAGCTGGGATTCCAGAGAACTGATGTTTGCTCATGCAGGTCCCTTTGGCAGGACCAGATTCTGCATCTGTTCAAACCCACTGAATCCAGCGCTGAAGTGTGCCCAACCTTGTGGAATACGGTTGTTAGCAATTCACAGCAACACTGCACAACATCTTGTGTCAAGCTGAGAATATCTTACCCAATTGAAACCACAGGGCATGCTTACAAAGAAAGATTCATCTCTCTTTTGGAGTTTTTTCAGGAACCCATGGTTGATTTTTCCATGAATCCTTTGTGAAAGATCACACCTTGAATACAAAATGTGTATGTAAGTGTGTATATATATCTATAAAAAACATCAAAGGATGACATCATGTGCAGCACTAGGCACCCTCATGCCAAGACATGCTGAGTACAGTTACACACAAAAAAGAAAGTGACTGCTCAGTCAACCAGCACAGTGCTTGGAGTCATTAATGCCTTTTCTCCAGCTGTCAGTCAGGTTAACTTGCAAAATTGTCTGGCGCTTAGTGCTTG
>VYZW01041702.1:5861-28777 GCA_013401315.1 Balaeniceps rex
CACTGTTTACATAATCTTTTAAAACCAATCAGGCTCTGTGGGAATCAGAGAGTTGCAGTCGATCTACGTGGATGAGAACATTATAAATGCATCTGTTTTGCTGCCTCAGCAAGAAGCCTGATCAGAAGATAAATATATTTGCTGAACAGTATAATCATTGTTGTTATTATGGAAGAAAACAGTGAAGCAGGACTGATGCAAGGAAAAAAAAACGCTTTGACTATGAAAATCAGCGAGTGTAAACATCTGCTGCTTGAGGGACAGATGCAGGAACATTTCTGCCCTTGTCTATTGATACGTTTTATGGACATACTTCCAAGGTCATAGCCTTGAGACACTGAAGGGAAGAATTCAAATGCTCTCTAGTGCTAAGTGAAGGGATGCTTTGGTTTTACAAGCTTAATGAAGTTAGCACCTTCAGTTAGTATTTTATACACAATTCAGTCTTATGAACAATTCACGATCTGGCAAGGAGATTAGGATTAAAAGATTATGTAAACAGTGTTTCTGAATAGGCAGGTTTCTTGGCTTCAAATCCAGAAATGTTACAGAGAAATAGGATTTAAGAGAACATAAGTGCATTCGATACAAAGAACACGCTATGTGGTAACACTGTACACCTTCAAAGTGCTATAGGGAATAATCAAAGAGAGCATTAGCGTAATAAGGGTAAATGGATTGTGTGTATAATCCCTCTTGTTTAGCATCTGCCCATCTTTCCAGTATCAACCTGGTGTTTATCTGCTCGCTTTTTGTTTTCCCTTTAGCACTACATCACTAGAAGAAGCAGATGAAAAAGTTTAGGTGATAGTGAAACCAACGTGGCTGGCGTAAGACAGAGCGTTCTGAATACCTTTGTACATTGACAGGGATGACCTTCAGTCTAGAATTGCCTTTCTTTTATTGCTGAGTTGACACAGTACTGAGGGAGAGGGAACACAAAATCCTGAGGTTTGCAGGTGTTAGACATGGTATGAACTATCACAGGCAACAGAAAACTCCAAAGAGTACTCTGAATCCACCAGTCAAAAGCCAAAACCATCCAGTTATCCCAATAGCAAAGGGCGAAGAAGTGACTTGTCACTTTTTTTACTTGCTGAGGTCCAAAAGTAGTTGTAAGCATTCAAATTGTTGATAGAAATGCATGCTCATTTGTAACATGAATTTTGCGTAAGATATGCTGACTAGCATAGCTTATGACTGCCATTCCGCAGTGTGCCGGGGTAGATGGCCATGGTTTATTAACAGACAGTAGCTGTGCCTAGCTGAAGGCTGCTCGTTTACTGACTTGCTCCACTGCAATCAATGGGGCTTTTCCTAAACTGTTTTGGGATTCTCCTCTGATTTGTGCAGACAGGAGTACACTGGTACAACCACTAGCATTAATAATGAAATGCAGCACATACGTATCTCAAAAATGCAGTAGTTACCTCAGTAGGAGTGAATTTTACTTAAAATGAAGTATCACATGCAAGTAAAACTAATGTTTCTCTGCAGGAGTCTTGTTTACATGGGCATCAAAAGACAGTAATTGTTATCTTTACAGAGCTAGAAAGGCTGCAAGTTGGACCCCTCCTATCAATACCTGCCAAACATAGCAGGAACTAATTCTATTTTTGCAGCTGACACTTCATGCTGAGAAATAAAAATGGAATGTGATCTTGTCCCCTTGTCAACCAAGACATGTCAGCATGGGAATCTCTTACAGGTGCTTCCCCAAGACAGGAAAATCAGCAGAACCACACAGGAATTTGGGCATGGTCATTCCCACAAAGGCAATTCAATGCCTTACTAATTATGCCAGAAGATTTATGCAGCAAAATTCCCTTGTGGACATAACCTCTTATTTGAATCTATGCATTATGCAAGGAAATTCTTAAAGAGCTTCAGATTTTTTAGTGCTCTTAAAGATTATCTCCCCTCTGTTCTAGATATTCTCCTGGGAGAGTTTTGCGTTGCAATTCACTGAGAGAGGGCCAATCTATCCACAGTATCCTCCCATGGAGGTAATCTTGCATTTTCTGACCGATGTGAGCAACAAGGCTCTATGTACAGGTATAAGAAATAAAACTAAAAAAAAATGGGGACTGTATCAAAGTCACATGTACAATCTAAGAGAGAAAAAGAAAATAAGAGTTAATCCAGTGCTAATAGCCTAAATCAAGTTAAATGAATGAAAATAAAATCATAATAAGCTAGAAAGCTCATTAAAATAGCTAAAAATAAAATTAACACTTTTAAGAGTGCTAATTAGCCACTGGAACAATTTATGTTGACATGTGGTAGATTTTCCAGCATTTGCATACTTCAGATCTACACAGGGCTTCTTTCCAGCCAAGAACACTGTTGTTCACACAGAAGTTGTGTGTTCAATACAAGAATTATTGGGTGAGAGGTTCTGATTTTTGTAGGGATATAGGCAGATCAAATGACTGCAGTAGCCTGATCTGTCCCTGAAATCTGTGAATTTCCATTCCGGAAGGGCCATATGCAATTGATGCACCAATAAATGGCACATCTGGTTGACTGCCTGGGGGGCAAAAGAAAATTCCAGTTCAGGGAATCAGAAACATTTGGCTCTGGCACAGCTACTAGCAAAAGGCCATTTAAGATGGCATGCTGTGCTGACCGCAAGCCTGCTCTCACTGGGTTGTGTTTATGAACTGTCCAGTCAATGGCCCTAGCTTTTTATTTCCTTCTTCTATCACAATTAATAAATAGAATCTGTGTGTACACACACCCTTGTACATACCCATACCTTTTTTTTTTTCCCCCCAAAGTGCTTTGGTTCTTTGTACAATGTTGACTGTTAAGGCAAACCCATAGAAGCCACACAATTCCCATTGCACGACGCATCTCCCTTGAGTGTTTGTTGCCCACAGCAGCTACTTAATTGGCAAGCTTGTTTCCAGTAGGTTGAACCAATTAAAAAAATTCTTCAGCTTTAATAAACTGATACCCTACCGCTCACCCTGTAATATTCCTTTTGTGAGCAAGTGCTTTGCATCCTCCTCCTATGTTGTTTTATGTTGGTGCCCCTAGCTCCCAAGAAGCACGGAGCTAAAATCAAAATGCTGAAGAGCTTCCAGCACGAAGCTGCTCTTTCATGTAATTATGCCTGCTGCTAATAGCCTGCCATTACAGCCACGGCACAGGTTTTGCTAATCCATTACAAATGATTGGTTGGAATTTAAAACGCTGCTGCAAGCACACCAGTTCTCACGTTGAGCTCAAATTCTCAGATTTCAAACCCTTTTACCCTCCGTAAGTGACAAGGTGGGCCATGTTACAACAGCTTTACCTAAGGGAAATGTTGAACTTATCACTTGGACCCTCCTTGGGGTTCACCTGTGAGGTGCTCTCCTGAAAATAATGAGACTGGCTCTGCCCATTTCTGGTATCAGCGTGAGCTCCAAATTCAGACACCGGGCTCTAACAAAGGGCTTACTGCATAAATCTCGCCACTAACCAGCATTGCCTGAGGTGCTGCAGCTTGCAAGAGAAGAGATGAACGCATAGGTAATTGAGTTTGAAATTTCTGACAAATCTTCTGTAAAAAAAATTCTTAAAGAAATCTCAACAAACTAAGAGCATATGCAATACCTTGACTTTCACTCTGAGATGCTTGATTTGTTTTTTCTTATGTATTAGAAAAATCACACGGGAAGTTCACACTGAAAATTACAGAAAACATTTTCTATTTTTGAAGTGCCATTTTATTTAAACATTGCCCTCTACCAGAGCTGCTATCTGCAGACCACTTAGTTCCAAAGCCATATGCAAACGTACATTGCAATTAATCAGCTGATAGCCTGTAAAATCCTAAATATAGGGTAGATGAAGGATTTAGCCGAATCAGAGTTTCTCGGATATTTTGGAAAAATTCAGTCAGCATTAATATAGGTAAACATAGGGATGTAAAAATGCAGGTGTCTATGTGTGAGCTAGGGTCCACATGCCTGTTAAAGTCAGTGAAGCTCAGACAGCCGAGCACCTCGCCTGACAGTAGACACCTACTCACTGGCCCATGAAATCACACCTTTGCTCCACTGTCTGTAGGGAGTTGAGCTTGATTCAGATGCTTGCTCGTAAATCTCTGCTGCCCTTTCAAATGCTCTGAAGCATCCCACGAAACCTGCACCAGCAGCTGCATGAGTATCTCCCAGACATGCACCATATCCCCCCCAGCCCTGGGCAGATGTCCTAGATGCTTGACAACGTCCCAAGCAGCACCAGACATCAAGAGTAAAGAATGGAGCTGGCCTGTAAATCCACCCAGATTTTAATAGCAGTGCAGAGGCCTAGCTCACCTGAAGACATCTGCATTTAAGGGTTTTAACCTTAAACAGAGTGTCTGAAGCTGATGAATTGGTTCTTCCCTGAACAGCATCTTAAAAAAACCCAAATAAATAAAGAATCCAGCAAAATACACCAAAACCCTCCACTAGAAATCAACTAGTTTATTTTTCTTCCTAGGAAGTGTTCTCTTTACTTCTCTCCCTACTCAGTATTGGTTTAAGCAGCAGTTAATTAACCAACCGGCAGACAAAAATCAAATGAGACTGCTCAGATTCAGCTGCCCATCGCACCTCCACAATACCAGGTGGGGAGAAAGGCCCAAGATTAAGAGAAAGTTCTCTCTACAACTCTCATTACGTTGCAACTTTAGTATCATTTAGCAAACACGACCCTTTTTACACAAGATCACAGCCACGGAAAGAGCTTTTTATTGTGCAAGTGCACTTACACACTGCCATCTTGTGTTGCTAGCGGATAATCGGTTTTGCTGAACTTCAGAGCCCAACTCGCTCCAAATAGTTTAGCAAGGATCAAAATATCAACCTTACAAATGTTATATCTGTGTTTCTCTGCCCATTCCCCTCCAGTGGAGGGAGAGGAGGAAGGAGTTTTCGTTGCTCACATTTGCCAACTCAGATTACCAATTGCAGGTTTGAAGGAGCCCTGTTAAACCAGGCCTTTAACAAGGGTGAGAAACTCAGCTTCAACTCTGCAAATTCCAGCTTCAGCTCTTTGAGCCCCACCAATCCAAAATTCCACTCGCTGTTTGCTCACAGGCAAGCAATTTGGTACAAGCTAATGAAATAACCCATTTTTTCGCAGACTTTTTGTGGGAAAATGAAAACAGAGCCTGCATGGAAATACTTGACACCATTTAGGAAAAGCCAGCCCAGCTCCGAGTGCATCACTCCAGGCTGTGGGACACCAGCTCGGCAGCTCTAGCAGCACAGCAGACCGCAGGTTGCTGAGCTTTCTTCTCCTCCAAGTTCTTTACCCCAGGTGATTTCTGTGCCTAAATGATTCCCACAGACACGGCAACACAGCAGGGCTCAAGATGCAAAAGATGGCATGGCCATCCCTGACTTTTCCCACAGCTCTGCTGCATAACACAACGTTGGGAGAGGGGAAATCATGGATAGGCTAGGATAAATTCACCGATGACTTGGAGGTTGAGAAACTTTGACCTGTGACAAAAGATTTTGTCTCTCTCAGTGTATTTCAGGGCTGGTGATGTGGATTGTGGGGTTATCCACCCTACCCTACTCACCACCCTACCACAAAAGAAGGCTGAAAACCAGACAGTGCAGAGAGGCACCCACACCATCTCCGTTAGGTATGGGTCTTAACCAAGAGCCAGATCTGCACAGCACCTACTTTGGGTTCCTACACTGAACAGCTCTCAGGGAAGCCATCTTCTTCCACAAGCAGCAGAGAGGACCCCAGGCTCCCAGACGGCCATGTGAATATCCCTCCATAGTCTGTATTTGGGCACCAGGGTCTTCATAACCCAGAGTTCTCACCTGTGGTCTACCATGTCATTACTTACCACAGTAGTGGAAACCAAATGAAACGTCTTTACTGCTCCACTTCATAGGAGACACTTTAACTGAATACCAAAAGCCAAGGCCAAGTCACAAAGGTGACTGAACAAGGAGCTTGGCAACTTTGGGCTGATGAGGCATTTTAGATTTTTATTCTTTTTTTTAAAGCAAAATTTGAAAATAATGTTTGGCACTCTGTAATTCAGCATTTATTAGCAGGGAATTCCCTGGCGCAAGGCAGAACCCATCTGTTCAGGGGAAAGATCAATAAAGCGAAGCAAAACAGGTGACAGGCGGAGGAGTTACAAGCAGGAGGAGTTACAGGAGGCCCACACAGGCGAAGTTCTCCTACTACACTGAAACAGCATGACCTTCCCTTGCTGCCCCAAGCTATCACAGCCACTGCCTCTCTCCCCAATCTGTTAGCTCTCCTATCCATCCCCGAAAGCCCCCGAGAGGAACCAGCACCCTAAGCTGCTTTGGCACCCTCATTGCGGCTCCTCACAGTGCCATGTACAAGCTCAAACTCAGAATCCCACCACCCTCCTACATGTCCCAGCTGGCCTCTTCCTCTGTTTCATCCACAAAATGCTCCCCCAAATTCTTCTGATCCCCATCCCATGTTTTCTTCAGTGCTTCCAAGGATGCGGACACAGAAGGGTAGATAACTGGGCCTGAAAAGATTTGGGGAAGCCACTGACAAAAGCAATCTGGGACCCACAGCTGAATCATAGAATCTTTTGGTTGGAAAAGACCTTTAAGATCATCAAGTCCAACCGTACCTGTCCACTACTAAACCATGTTCCTAAGCACCTCATCAACCCGTCTTTTGAATACCTCCAGGGATGGTGACTCGACCACTTCCCTGGGCACCCTGTTCCAATACTTGGCAACCCTCTCCATGAAGAAGTTTTTCCTAATATCTAATCTAAACCTCCCCTGGCGCAACTTGAGGCCATTGCCTCTCGTCCTATCGCTTGCTACTTGGGAGAAGAGACTGACACCCACCTCACTACAACCTCCTTCCAGGTAGTTGTAGAGAGCAATAAGGTCTCCCCTCAGCCNGGATGCCGTTGGCCTTCCTGGCCACCTGGGCACACTGCTGGCTCATATTCAGTCAGCTGTCGACCAACACCCCCAGATCTCTCTCTGCCAAGCAGCTTTCCAGCCACTCATCCCCAAGCCTGTAGCGTTGCATGGGGTTGTTGTGGCCCAAGTGCAGGACCCGGCACTTGGCCTTGTTGAACCTCATACAATTAGTCACAGCCCACTGGTCCAGCCTATCCAGGTCCCTCTGTAGAGCCTTCCTACCCGCAAGCAGATCAACACTTCCACCCAGCTCAGTGTCATCTGCAAACTTGCTGAGGGTACACTCGATCCCCTCGTCCAGGTTGTTGATAAAGATGTTAAACAAAACTGGCCCCAACACTGATCCCTGGGGAACACCACTCGTGACCGGCCCAAGTGAAAAACACTTAGCGCGCACCCCAGCTGCATTTTCAGAAGGAGCAGAACCTAAACGAAAATATTTTCAGCACATCATTTCTAGCCACAGCAGAGAAGTTTTGGGGAACTTCCACCTCTTCCAATTGTCGTGCTTCAGGGATGAGCATATAGGAGAAAGAATTGGTCTCGCCACTTGTATTAAAATGCTGAAGAGAAAGCATGAGGACCTTGACGGGAGAACTATATAACAAAACCTGAAGTCTACTGTGAAGGAAAAAAGAAAACCAAGAACTACTGTTCTTACACATATTTAGGTGGATATTTTAATCCTTTCATAAAAAATATTTTCCCAAGATGAAATTAAAACAATTTTGTATTTCAGCAAATCACCTTAGACACATTTAGCTGGATAGAAAGAAAACAACCTAATAAATGCAACATCATAAATTTTATTTACAAATATACTGTAATTCAACAACCATTCTCCACTCAGTTTGTGCAGGAAAAAGTGATAGTTACATTTCCAAATAGGAAAAAGAGAACTCTTCTTCTTAAATGGATTCCACAGAATATTACGCCAACACCACTGAGCAAACAGATTATTCGTTGTATTTAAGTTTCAAAAAAGCACATAATTTTAGAAACCAGCATATGGAAAGCAAACACCTTTGTGTGCATTTAAATGCAGCTTCATATTAACCTAGAGAACTCACTTTCATATATGTCATGTATATGTCAAAAATAAAGACAGCAATTGCAAATATATATTTATATTAGCTATTTCTCTAATGCTCATGTCAAGAGCTTAGAAACAAAATACCCTCTTCATATACCATTGGAAAGTCAACTAGTTGATTATAAGCCTCAAAAATATTTTGAAGTTATTACTGAAAATATACTTATTCTCCCTTGTGCTCTCAGTACTTGAAGCTGAAAAAGTGAAAGCATTTTCCCAGATATTTCTTTACTGCAATTACTTTCTTATAAATAGTTATATGAAGAATACAATGCATTGCTATGAAGACTAGACAAGCAAGAACTACTCTTAGAAAAAACACACATACACACAATATATATATTTATAGATCTACATCAGCAGCAATCACCTCTTCTTTTATCTGCAACAGTGGTTTCATATCTTCATTTGCTTCACATGGAGGTTGGTTGTCCAGCTGTTAAGAGAGAGACAGAAGAAACTGTAATTAAAGTCTAGCTACTGAAGAATCTTAGTGACAAAAATTAAAATTCCCAAGTTAAAAATAGTCAGATGATGGTATTTCCAATACCTATTGAAAATGGTAACGCAAACTAAGGTATACATTCTGAATGTAGCAAGCCAAATGTAATGAACAAATTTGAGTTTAACCCAATTATAGCACTGCAAGTATTTCAGGCCAAGTAATATTCCACAGAACATGCACCTTACCAAGTTTTTATGAATTATTTTTAATATTAGCATAGACAGGGTGACAGTTTTTCTAAATTTACCCTTCAATAATCAAAATAAAATTTGCTAAATAACTGTAGCAATATTAAAAAAATAAGTTTTTTATCTTCTCTCTGCGTGTATTTGTGGGCATCTGCCAATACACTGGTGTTTTCCTACAATGTTACAAGTTTAAACCACAAAATTAACATAAAAATGTGCAAAAATATCACACCATAAAATTACACAGTGAATATTAATAATCCTACAGTTTATAAGACCTTTTAGCCAATATGTTCACATTCCAAACTAACAAATAATTAGCCAGGCTGATGTCAAGTGCCAACTGCAAACAAAGTAATCTGCACTACAGACCAGTGCTGTGCTGTCAGTATATTTTCATTGCAGTAATCACACAGCTGCTTTTTGTATTATTCAAATAGCTGATTTCAATTACTAATCACTAATTTCAATGCTTTATTCTGTACCTACAAGTTCTTACAATTTCAGATTTACTTGTATCTCATACAATTATGTTTTGAGGTGCCCACTGGCCCAAGAAGATGCAGTCTGAAGGGAAGGGAATAGAACCGTTCCTCACAGATCAACTCTGCTTCTGAAAGGCACTGCCATGACTTTATGGGCTGTAATGTCAGAGAGACTAAATAGCAATTTATCCGTGATAAAAATTTTTGCTTACTTCCATCACCAAATTCCTGAATACTGTCTTGCCAGGAAATAATAAAAAACTGATTTTTTTTTTCCCCCCCCCAGTACCAAACTTATACAACTCATACAGCAATTTTGCCCACTGAAAGAAGAGTTAAAGCAAAAATAACATGAGCAGGCTCCAGACTGAATCTCCCACCAGTTTGGGTGCTTCAAATAGGAATGCTGTCACTTTGGTGTAGTCCTGTCATCAAGCAGGAGATAAATTCTCTGAACGTTAACTTGGAGAGATATGACGCAGTGCTCTGGACCACCTCCAGATAGAAGGGGGTGATTCTCTTCCTCCTTCCATGGATCACAGTGGCACCCTTACACCTAACATTAGCCTCTGTGAATGCACTGTCAATCAAGGAGAGGTGTGAGGTTTTCTGATTTTAGCTCAGGCACCACACAGTTATTTCTGTGTGGTGCAGGCAGCTTTTCCTCTTCCTAGAAGCCAAAGAGAGCCTGAAAACAGCAACAGTATCAGATGCAGAGCTTCTCTTTTTCTGGGCTAGGCTTCTCAGCCAGCAGATGCCCAAGTCCTGCTGATGTGTTGTAGCATGAGTATCCTGTTCCCTTCACTGCCTTCTGGTCCACCATGAGAAAAATGTGCCGGGCTCATGAGGAAACGTGGACATATTTCCCAGGAAGCAAATCAGAAATGCTTTCCCTTAGCTGAATTTTATCATTCTAGAGAATTCCATATTTGCTACATAAAAATAGAACCACATAAAACTGCTGAGACTTGTCAAAATTAGGAGGTTGTCTACCATCATCTATGACAGCAGAAAAGACAACTCAACACCATTATTCAAAGCCTTTAACATCATGCTCCAGTAAATCAGAATTCTGCAAACCATAACAAAGGAAAAAGATTATACTGCACCTTTTAATTAAGATCTGTAAGTAAATCAATTCCTCCTGAACTTGTACCTAAATGAATAACCAATCACAGACCTATAATTCAAATAATAATAGCATTGCAAAAAGAAACCAGCATTTGTGCCACCTGCACAGGATAAACTAATAGCTTTCCAGGTATGCGTTAGGATTGAATTAAACACATGTTCAGATTACTTTTTTAAAAAATGTAGACAATTTTTCAAAAATACTTCTCTGTTATCAAGACAAGCCTGTTCAGCAACTGACAACTCCTTGACACCACTTTCTCAGATCTATGAAGGAAGCAGGATGACTATACAGCACTGTCTGCTTGAAGCTGCTTAACAACAAGGTGGTAAAATCAGCTCCCAGGCAAGTTAAGAGTTAGGAGTGACTACCCTACAAATGACAGAAACTGGCAACCAAACCTTGCTGAACCTATTCACTAATATACCAACTTAAAGCAAAATGTGAAAGCTATCGAGTGGCTCAGCTGTGCAAACACTTGAGGTTTTACAGCACAAAGAAGAACTACTGTCATGCACACTGCAGTTGAACTGCCTTACTTTTAAATCTGATATAGCAGTCGTTGCAGAAGAGTTTGTTGTTTCGGATCCTAACTTCAGCTCCAGAGCGGGATCCCCCAAGGTCGCATCCACAGGCAACACACTGTATGACAGATGAATAATTAGCAACTCCTTACAAAATATTAAAAAACAAAAATGCTGTTCAAAAGCAGCTCGGATTAAGCTCAACAAAGCTTGAGCCATAAACCCACAATCACTAGAAGCAAATGTATAACGATTAGTAGATCAGAATGCAACCAGCCCTGAGAAAGTATTATAAGGCGACGACTGGACAACGAATAGCAGAGATACACCAACTAAGCAAACATGGAGCAGATGGTTTTTAGAGGTTAGTTCATTAAATCTAATTTGAACTTCAGTTTCTCTGAAAACTAAAACTGGCTCGACATGAAAAAAATTTGTTGTGTAGACAGCAACAGCAATTTTGGTACAGAACACCTTGGTGTGCTACTTGCAGATTTCCATGCGGCACTATACGCTGCTGGCGTCCTCTGCCCTTTGGCACTCAAAGCAGCAAATACTTAGGCACCCCCAATTTCCTGGGTTTGCATCATAGAAACAAGTTCTTATTTGGAGAGAAGGGTCCGATTTCATTTTTCTTGAATAAACGCATGAATAAAGGGCTTGATAGCTTTCATGTTAACATTAAACTATTTAACTATGGTGGCTGAACACATCTTTGCTATGAATATGAACCACCTCTGGAAGGACTGTAACCCAAAGCATAGCACTCTCCTTACTGAATTTACGAAGCAAAGTACTCAGCTGACTACAGAAGGACAGACAGTTTGCCTGCTTAAATGAGTAATGAGCCTTTCGTATGGCAGTCTGTTCAACAGCTCATTAATCTTCAGAAATGGAAAAACCAGAAATTTGGTATTTTCTTCTGTAGGTTAGGAGCTACAGGTGGACTCCCTTGTACAGACCACATGTTCTGCAGAAAGGGAATAACGATCAGCCCCCATGGACCAGCCCCCCTGCCTGTTCAGGCAGGCAGGACTAGTAAGATCTTAGAGGATTACAAGGGATTGACTCAAGGTGATGCATCCGAGCTGGGCACAGAGGGTTCTGTTCCGAACCAGACACAGAAGTCTTTTTCTTAAAGCCACGGAAGAAGCAGGGTCCAACAGCACCTCCAAATCAGTCTAATTCCTCACCTGGTCCTAGGGCAGGGGAACTAGGAGTGCTTTTACATCTTTTGGAGGCAGGCATTTATTCTTTCAGCTCTGCACACACCCCAAACTAACTGGAAATCACATAACTATGTTTCAGTGCTGAGCATGAGCTCATATACCTGGCTGCTGACCAGGGTTGAGTAGCACTAATATACCTAGCTCCTGACCAGGGTTGGTTTGCACTAAACACAGCTTCTGGTTTGGTGCTGGGTTTTATCCTGCCAGTTTGAACACTGACAACATGCCTTTGCCTGGAAAATGCCATGTGAACACTGTCTGGTAGGATTAGTTTAGAAGCGATGGATCATCTTAAATGATTCAATTGCCAGGGTCCAGGCTGAGATTTTTTTTTTTAGAAGACCTAATTTCTCTGGGAGAGGTGGTTCAGCACCTTCTGACTTTTTGCTGTCTATTCGAAGAAGGAAGAACTTTGATCTCACAGTCAACTTGTCCATTTTACTTGTCAGAATCCTACTCGTCAGCTCTGGCATGTAAGAAATAGTCCTAGAGTTGAGTGCTAAATGCCTGCAGATAGGACTGCCTCATGGAAATATGCATGCACCATGCTGCCAAGAGTAGAAGGCAAAGCAGGTGATTAGTAGAGCCCCTGTGAGCATAACACAGAGTAGCATGCGTGCTCCTGATTAGTTCCTGTTTCTTCACGATGTGACTCCCAGCTCTCACCTTAAAGCAATGTAAATGATAACAAAGACCAAGAGACTCAATGATCATGGCTGCTCCTTTGCCCAGAACGTTATTACAGTATGAACAGATTTTCTTCCCACTGACTGACCTAGATACAGAATGAAAATCCTTAAAACCAGCTTGAAAAGGTTTAAAAGACAAAGAAAGGTTATCAAAGACTTTTTGAGATTAAAAAGATACTGGTAAAAAGTGGACTATTAGGCTGCTTGGGGAAAATAAACTGAAAATATTATTTACAGTAGATCTGAAAGCTAGGGAAAGCTGAAGTGTGAATTTAGATCAAAGTTACATAGAAACAAATGAAGAAATTCTGTCACATTCTTGGGAGATATTTCGCTGTATAAAATACCTTCTACAAATAAACATAAAAAGTATATTGTTAAGTTTGGAGAGTAAGAACACAGGTTTTGTGCTCCTGCCTTATTTCTTATTTACAGGGAATTATCCCGGAGGCTAAGTTTTAGCAAGCACCCCTGTCAAGTCCCACCATCTGCACCTTGTTAGATTACGTGAGGCTAGTCCTGCACATATAATATTATGTTAACTCTTTGAACATAAGCCATACGGAGGTAGTTTCCATATATCTACCAAGATGTTAGCAAAAGGAAGTGAGAACAAGATAAACAAACATGGTTAAGAAGGTAATGTTCTTACATTATAAAGAATGTAGGAGCCTAGCTTTAAAAAAAAGAAAAAAAAAAAAAGGTCAATTTATCAAAGTGCCTGAGAGTGTAAGAGCTAGTGAAGCAGTGTTCACACTGTTGTTATATATAATACATGTAATTGTGCGGGGATGATTCTCTACAGTCTTTATCCCAAGGTATTTTTAAAATGTTTCAAGTACAGAAAACAGCAGAATTATCTACCCTACCACAACTGAATTCCATTTTTGTTTAAAAATTATGTTGCAATTCTTGCTTTCTCCTCCTAGATTAAAACCAACATCCTACTCTGTAATTCTCCAGGGTCACGGGTTATGAGCATTCCTGAGTGCTCCTTGAGATGATATTGACCACATGCCAGGAAAGGGGGAGGAGAGACCAAGGTGGGGGCCATAAAGCGTGGGTTTCAGGAATCTTTTGTTAAAACAAACCTAAGAAAATAAATGTCAGAAATGCCATCTGGAGTAGGCTTTTACTAATCATTTTGGTAACCAACATACAGCTTGGAGACTGGAGATTTATTATTCTAGTTCCTTTGTTTTTTTAACCGATGTCAAGCAGCGATGACAAACCTGAAGAATTTTCTGAATGACTGGAGCAGGGAGGTAATACCAGCCCATACTTCCACCATCCCATCCAGCCAGAAAACTCCAGGTACTTTTGGACTTGTTAATCAATGTTACAGTCGAGAACACTGCTGTAGACCACCATACCTACAAAGTCCACTCTTTAGTGTGGCCTGATGTTTATACATTCCCAGCAGAAGGGCACCTGCTCACCTGCTGCGTGTCTGGGACCCCGACTGGGAAGCAGAGAGGGGAGACTGAGCTCGGGGAGCTGCCTGGGACATGGAGGTGTTTTTTGCAGAGGTGACTGCAGAAGGTGCTTTGCTGGAGGAAGGAGTGCACATGTAGGCTCGGTTTGAAGTGGACACCGGGCGACTGAAATCCTGACTAGAGGACAGAGATGAAGAGGAGGCAGACTGGTTCAGTCTCCACGAGCTCATTCTTGAAGAATCAAGATTGTCCAAAGACTCCCCTCTGTAACAGAAGTACACATACAAGTGTAAATGGCAGTACGGCTGGAGCAGAAGAGCTATATTCTGATTTTTTTAAAAAAGGAAAACATTATCCTAGCATTTTTAAGATTTTCTAGCACAAATATGCTTGTCTGATCACTCTGAGAAATATTCTTCACATACTGATTTAAAATGTTTGAGCCGCAAATTATCCTTTGCATCTAGTCCTAGTCTCATGGGAAAAATCAGGCGAGGCGAAAGAGAGGTGGCACTTAACCACTACAGAATAAGGGCAAAACACTCTTCACTGCAGCCTTATCAGGGTGAACCGTATCAAAATCCGCTGCACAGCAACAGACCTCAGATACCAGGTTTGTTTTTGTTTTCTCCAAGGGATACCGGATTGAAATAGCAATCCACCCAGACTGGATAGCATCGTCTAGGTACGAGGTGTTGGCCCAGTAGCCAAACACTCTCCTGACTGGTAACTTGGCTGTTTCCTAAGTGACAAATCTAACATTCATACATTACTTAAAGCAAGAAACAAACTCCAGACCTTCTGACACTTTTCTATGCCAAAGAGGTATACTCTTTAGCTGTAACAATCAATTTCCATAATAAATCGTCATACTGACATTCTTAAGCACATCCATCAATGACAAGGCAGACTATTGATTTCCATTGCTGGCATACCGACCAAGAAACAAGCAGCTGAGTTATTTACAGGTCACATCCACATTCTTTACACCTTTTTTTACATTTAATCCCAGCAGTAATACCATTACTTTCTTCTATCTGTGCTGCTATTCAGTTTACCTTACAGCATTTCACAGACTCAGTTTTTTCTGTGCTCTGTAATACAAGCTGAAGTTTAGAATAACCAAACAAAAATATCTGATGAGAGACAAAGTTCATTTTTAACGCGATTCCTACCTCCTCATACTATTGCTGTACAGACTAATGGGCTCCTTATGTATACTGGAACTGCGCTGCCTAATCCAGCTGCTGTCCGTGTGTAGAGATGTTTTCTTTCTCATTTCCTGAAGGATTTGCTGTCTCTCCAGTTCTGCTGCAGACAGGTTGTGTTCCTTCTGAGACTTCTTCTGTGACTCACCAGTGTTCCAGGACCTCTCCGAATACTTGCTCTGGGTACCTGTTTGGACAATGTGCACAAACTTCAACTAGACAACTTAAGGCACAAAAGCAGTTATCACGCGTACCCTGGCTGTAACCTCAAAAGGAGTCATTCATCACCACATTCAGAAGTTTCTCCAGTTCCTTTTTACAGCTGGGTGACCAGCATCAAACTTGGCAATACATCATTATTATTTCAATTTTTTTATTTGTGTTTCCATTAATGTGGCCTTTTACATTATGTTTAACTTAAATACAGGTATGTATTTTCCTTCACTTCCTGCGTATATATGCATATATATTTGTGCATACATATATATACATGCATACGTGTATTTTTAAAACGGCATGATCTCTCCTAGTGCCACAATTCGGACTCTTCCTCCAATACAAACTGAAGCATGTATAGAATATATAGTTGAATGGTGGGATACCTTCTTTCCCTTTAAGAATTCATTTGTTTTGTGGTTTTTGTTCCCCCCCCCCGTAAGCTGTCCCTGTTTTCAAGAATTCTTTCCTTATTCAAGGCACTAAACATATTGCTGTATCTTGCTTTATATAAATACATATGTATGTGTGTGGGGGGAGAGTTTGTCTACTATTTGGATGTGGTGTTAACTAGGCAGCTGAAATGAGATTTACGGTATGGATGGCTTTGAAATTTTGGACGGGGAAACAAACAAGCCATCTTTCTCCAATATGTGTTGACATGTTAGAAAGGAATATTTTTTTCTTTATTTCCTAGATCCAGCAACTATTCTTTACAGTAAGACTAATTAAGAAAATTACTCAGCAATAAGTCATTCAATTGAAATTACAATCCCTTTAAATACTGCTCGGACTATAGGTTTGCTTTTGGTTTTATTGCTATAGATTACCATTATAAAATATTGTGGAAGTTTACTCGCTCATTAGTTTCAATGACCAAGCCTTAATGTATGAAAGCAATGCTGTCAATCTGCAACATATCCTCTAATACACCATTTACTTTTCTATGATTACTTGTGATTACTTTTTTTAACCACATTTTAGACGCAGGAATAGCTTTCAGGCGTTTTCTACTGCAACATATTTATAAATCTGGTTGTTTTGTTTGCTTTACACACATTCCTCTAAAAAATGCAGGAAAGTAACTGAAGGACAACTCAAGAAAAGCAGCAAGGAACTGGAGTCAAGGAAAAAAAACACTGTGACAGTATCGAGAGCTGACGTCTAGCTGTGTTACTCCTACACTAACTGAAGTTAAAAAGAGCAAACAGTTGTACTAAATACATTAGAATCTTGGTATGTGCACCTTTTTTAATTGACAGAGTCAACGTATCAAGAGCACATACATCTTCAATGATATACCTACACAATTGGTTTAATCTCATATAAATATCAGTCATCTAAAATTTAGGCATCTAAGATGTGTTTGTAATCACTGCTACTGTCTTCAAGACAGCAGTTAATCATATTTGTCCTAGGATTATATCTTGACTGTATGAATTTCCTCCTGCTGTTGAAACTTCATTAAATTGTGGCATGGTATGAATTTGAATTACAATGCAGCTATCAAAAAGCACTTTGACAATTATTTTCTTAGGATGACTACGTCCAATACACCTTTTTTCAAAAAAATACATTTTAAAAATAACGGAAATTAAACAGTACTTACCACTTCTGATTGTGTTGAACTCATTCAGTTCTGAAGTTGACTTGGACTTACTCCTAAGGATATAGAAAACATTCATTTCTCTATCTCAACTGGGAGACCTCGTCACGGTCAAAGATCTTATCATTGCAAACCACAGATACACAGACCCTTTTTCACCATCCCTCCCACCAACAACCTAAGCTGTACTTAAAACAAGAAATGAAAATACCCAAAGACCAACAGGATATTAAGGGGGAAAAAAAAAGAAGATGGCAATAGTTAGATGTCAATAGGTAATCACCAATTAAAAGTTAAAATTGTGTATTAAAATTTCCCTGTGCTTCAGGTGTAAGGAACTGATCATCGTATTTGCTTCAATAAAAATATGTAAAAACCAAAGTCCTTCCCTGTGGAAGCTTTGTGAAGACTACAGTCGGACAGTCAAAGAAGTGGTAACTTTCAAAGCAGGTTTGTAAGTGATTTAACTTCCTGAGAAACTTAAATCATACTTCAGCACTGTTACTAGACCACAAGCAAAACACCTCCTCAAACACTGCATGCAGATTGTTCTCGGGAAAATTATTATTCACTGATTATACCCAGCAGCATAATTTTTTAATGAGTTTGAGCCAAGAAATACCATTCAATATACAGGAAGACAAATGGCAAAAAGCTGGTTTTCTGACAGTACAGAGCAGGAGCTTCAGCAACACCTCTGTGCTGTATTATTAGTCTCAAGTAATACAGCCAGTTTCTTAGTTTAAAATACTTTGGAAAAGAAAAGAAATCCTTTGCTGGGTCACAACTCAAAGCTGCTACAGCAATGTGTTTACATGTACAGCATGGGCTGCATAACAGTGTTCTGAGGGAGTCTTGTCCTTTGTCTGTAAATAAATGATGCATAAACTGCATCACATTTCTTGCCCTCCCAAGTTCTGATTGTCTGTCCTATGGTGCAGACCTATTTTATTATCTGTTTGAGGAGATGCAACAATTTCATAGTTGCTTGTAGTAAACAGGAGCTCCAAAGAGCAGGTCAGCCTTGCCTGGGATGCTTTTAGCACCTGAGTGTCCTCCTCACACATATATCCAAGATGCAACTATTTAGTGCAGGCACCTTCTGAAGTTAGATTTAGATCTTCCATTAGTAACAGATCCATTAGTTGTACCCTTTAAGTTTTGGGGTTCCTCTTAATATTAAAAAAAAAAAGAAAGAAAAAAAAAAAAGGTATGCTCACTCCAACTACAAGAAGTGATTAAATAGGCAGCAGAGGCAATCTTTCAGACTACTGTGGGATGCCATCTAAGACAAAGGCTTGATACAAACGTTCTGGATTTAGGTTACTTCAGCATTTTTTAACCACAGCTCAGTTATTAAAAGGGAGAAGAAAAAGCTATCTATCCAAAGAGCCCAAATCTGCAGTGGCTAATGTATTCTACTGAAACAAAAAGAAAGCAAACCCAAAAACTCAACAATAAACCCCCTAAACAAACCACTAAGCAAAACAAAATAGAAAATAGCCAAGGCAAGAGAGCGTAACTTAACAAGTGGCACATCTACTATCTTCCTGATAAATACGCTGCTGCTGCCTCTCACTTCCCTCCCTGTTTACTCTCTCTTAAGTTGCACAATCCTCATTGGGATGACTGCACCTTAGTTTGTACAGCACGTTACGACGCAACCACAATATTATCTTAAATTGTTTTCCAGCCAGGTAAGTCTAGTACCACCCACATATTTACTTCCTTATAGTTCTGCTTCTCCCAGTAAAATCCTACTGACTGACTAACTGTTGTTTATAGCACAGCGTATAATTTGCCAAAAATTTAGCTGCTTGTTTTCTCAATACGAAAACATGCCATAAAAACTGCAAAACAGAGCAGCAATACAAAGTATACACTTAGCTCCATGGCTAAAGTTTACTGGAAGTTTCAAAGCTTTCTGACACAGAAATGGTGATGTTACAGTCTACGCTGAGATTCAGTATCACACATACCTGTCAGCAAATGACTGGCTAGGTTGCTCCCCAATGGTTTTAGAAACTTCGTAACGCTCATAATGCCTATTAAAAAAAAAAGATACATTATGTTCATATACAGAAGGAGACATACATAGACATAAATATTTCCTACTAAAAATATTGAAAAACAGATCCTTAAGGGAAAAAAGGAAAAAAACCCAAACAGTTAAAGTTCTAAGGAGGCTTAATTTTATCAGTCAGAAAGACAGCTAACCAAAGAAGGCAGAAAAAGAAAAGTTGTCAGAAAAAACTGCCTGAAATTACATTTTTGTAAGTGACAAGGAATCCAAACCTGAGCATGCCAAAATGGTTAATACTTATTGCTGAAGATGTTTCAACCTACTGATCAATTCAATTTCTTATTACCTGTCAATGAGAGGATGGCCAGCTCGATCCTCTATTGTTTTAGATACTTCATAGCGCTCATAATGTCTAGAAGCAAAATACAGATAAAAGAAAATATGTATTAAACAAAAAAACATTTTCTAGAAATTGAACAAACAGTAAGTATACATAGAGAAAAATGAGAAAGTTCAGATGTGTTACTTAGAAACACGAAAATATGAGAGAAAAAAACCCGAAGACTTTTTAAGGTGTTGCAAAAATTACAAGTAACAGTATGCGACAGGGATTCTCTCATCTATTTCAAAGGAGGTAAGCTTTGTCCAAACACAGCAGTTCTCTAAAAGTTACATGTATATTCTAGCAAACTGTGTCGGTGCAGTTGGTAACCCATAGAGAAGCACCCACTAACGTGCACAGACAAAGCTCTTCCAGCTGCCTGTCCCCAGACTCAGTGCTCTTTCGAGCAAGTATCATGCCACCGCAGATGTTTATATAACATTTCAGATTTCAAGTTGTATCTTTTGATATCATTGTAAAGCAAACATTTAACACTAGATATTTTAAATCCCAGTTCCACTGAACTTGTTCCTTTACTATTAAGCAAAGCCACCCTTGTTTAGCAAAACACATCCTTTTGGCAGCAACCTCAGAAGCGATGAAATCCCCTGAGACTAAAGCATATATCAAGGATTTAGATATGCAGATATTGCAGCAGCTTAATAAGTTACCACACAAATTCCTATTATCTTGCAATTGGGGCAAGCTAAAACTGTAGGGATACCCTGGCTCAGCTGCCAAGAAGAACCTGTTTAGCCATGGTAACAATCGTGCCTCTGCTTTGCTCAGCGGGGATCTCACGCAGCAGTCATTTACAATGAGCTAAAGTAACTCCAGGTCTCACAATCCCCCCTGCAAATATGTGCAACTTTATAATCATATTTTCTTCTCCTAGGACTTAACTTGATACCATGTGTTATCTTCAGTCATCTCTTATTAGTTATATAAGAAAGGGGGAAATCCTCAAGAGAAACAGCAAAGCTAGTCATACACAAGGCAATAAGCTAAATGCACAAGAAATAAAGAAAAGTTACTGTTTTAATCTGTTTCAGACATTAATCTCCCATGATGCCTGTAATAGTCTGAAAACTTCTGGGCAAGAACATGCACTTGTAAACTAATAGTTGGTGGTGTTCCCCCCTGCCCTTTTTTTTTTTAAAAAAAAAAAAAAAACACACACACCAAAAAACCAAAAAACAAGCTGCTGAAGAAGGGAATGGAAGAAACTTTTTCATGCTCTAGAATAAATATATCCACAGTAGGTACTTCTAAGCCAGCATCTGTTCACTCAAATACCACAATACTCCTCATTGACAAATTAACCCAGTAGTGCAATTAAACTTTATTGTTGCACTGTCAATCCAAAATGAGAGAGGAGTCTGAAAATCAGTCACACATTTGTTGGAAAAGAGTTAACTTGGTATTTCTTCTAAAAGCACTGTATGTTGAGCCACTGGCTCTCAACTTACAAGCTTATGCAGGGTTCTTATAAAATCTTCACACTAAGTGCTTCAGGTCATCTTTGATTTGGCTGTAATTACTGTATTTACATTTCCTATTTAAAAAACAAGCTGAAGTGGGTTAACAGAGCACTTGATTCATGGGAAAGACTTTGTCTTATGCCTGATTCTTCTACCTTTAGGAAGAAAGGCTATCTTGTGGTATCTTGCACTGAGCACTGACTGATTAATCTACAGTACGAGTCTTACACGAATACACTTATATGTTCAGGACATACACGCTCCCTTTAGAAACGTATTTGAATTTTTAATGCAGAAGGACAAGAGAGTACATCCCATCACAAGCGCACACCTTTGGTACTGAGGAGTCTCCACCAAAACCTCCCTCTGCCTTTCAGCCTGCTGCCTCTGCTCCTCCATCTCTGCCCGCCGCCTCTGCTCCTCAGCATATTGCTGTTCCCTCTCTTTACGTTGTCTCTCAAGTTCCAATTCTTGGAGTTTCCTTTCTTGCTCAAAACGCAGGGCTGCTTCTTCCTGGATCCTCTGTTCCTCCTGAAGCCTCCTCCTTTCTTCTTCCTCACCCAGCAAGCGCGCCGCCAGCTCACCTCCATCTCCTTCTGGTTCCTCAGGAGTATTCACTTCCGGGCTTGCGCTCCAGCTGGATACAGATGGATCCCGTGCAGGGACAGACATTGTGTTTAAAGTTAGAACAGTCTGCTCCTGTAGCAAAGAAAAAAAAAAAACCATGTTTTTAGGTGAGGGAGCTGTTTTTTAAACAGGTTGCTCACGCAGAAAAAAGTTCATTTATTCTGTGAAGGAAGACTGTGTAAAAAGCATCCCGAACACTTTCAATGCAAGACCCAGGGTGTACTTTGGTTTCATTTTTTTGAGTGCATGCTAGCACATTCTCCTAATGCAAGAGCTTCATTCCACACAGCAGCCTTAGCAAGCACCACGGGCAGTGTGGCCACAACTATGCAAAACATTCTGCTTTCTAAATATCACTTACATTTCAAGCCATCCCATCCCCACTTAAATCGCCATGGAAAACAAACTCTTTCATGATACCCAGCATTTCTCCCTACTGTTTTGACTTAGAAACCCAAGACCTACCTAAGAGCGTATACACTAAGATATACACTGCACATGTATGTCAGACCAATGAATTTCACGTAAATCATCATGTGGAGGAAACCCCCATCCTCCTCCATTCTCCTACCATTTGAAAGGCAAGCCTCAGACCTACCACCCTATGACTCTTCTCTCAGACATGAAAAAAAGGTCTTTCAGTGGTCAAATATGTTTTAATTGCAGACAACAAATACTGATTGTCAATTAAGGACTGGTCCATCCAAACTTCTCATGATAAAAAAAAAAAAAGAAATCGTTTACATTCCTGTATAGGAAAGTCCTCTAACAGCTCAAAGAGCTTTCTTACTGAAGTCCTAAGCCTTAAATTACTGTGTACTTATTTGTGACTGTATGAACATAACTGATCTAGCTAGGATGCCTGAAGCAGCACTCGCATAGCAATAGACAAGAGATATCTCAGCCACCTCCCACACTCAGGAAAAAACCTGTTCATCTTCCATAAGCAACAGCCACAAAAGTCAGCATCTACAGAAACTACATGCATTCAATGTTTTGAAACATATGATAGCAAATCTAAGTTGATTTGATATGTAAATTTATCAGAGATAGGATGAACTGGTTGCCAGTAACAAGCCAGGCATTTACGAACATGCCTCATGATGAAGTATTGAAGCAGAATTCCAACAAGTAGCATCAGGAGGTAAATATAAGCAAAAGTG
>VYZW01041709.1:1949-13943 GCA_013401315.1 Balaeniceps rex
CCTAGACCTGAGATAGCCATTGTCTCCAAAGAAAAATCTGGCTGCTGAAGAGAAGAGTAAGCAAACCCTTAACCAGGATTCCTAGGCAAAATAACAGTGTGGCAGACTGTTATTTCTGATGATCTGAATTTGTACAGGTTATATTCAGGCTTACGCTTTGGTGCTCTCTACAGAGGAAAAAATATTTGTGTGTCTGTGTATATTTGCCTTTCTCTTCCTTTTAGTTTCCTTTTTATTTAAGGTTTCTTTTTAATACTTCATTCTTAAGCACTGTGAATGTTTCCAATCCCAACAGGATAAATTGAATGAAGCAACAGCATTGAATTGCTGTCAAACTGTTGAATTACTGTCCAGCTTTCCTTTATTTCCCCCCATTTATTGAACACCTACTGTTCCATTTCTTAATGTTTCTTTTTCTGCTCCTTGTTACTTATCCCACTGCTTTGCTCACTCTTTGTGCTTGTGTGACAGAGATGGAAACAAGTAAAGGCTGCTTTTGAGATTAAAAGTCTAAACTTGCTTTTCTTAGGCTTTTGTTTACCTGTTTCTTGCCAGCATGAAAACTAAGTGGTCACAGCATGGCTGCCATTGTAGTGTGATGGCCATTTTGCTTTTGCAGGACACGATTTCATACATTAAGCTCTCCAGAATTCACAGAAACTGTGTGAAAGCATAAAATATAATTTTAAGCAAAAATATATTTCCAATGACTGACAAAATTGCCATTTATTCTGTTTTCAGGGTGGAGCAGAACATAATATTCCAGTGGTCATTTCTAAGATTTCCAAAGAACAAAGAGGTGGGTGTCAGATTAGTATGCTGTGTTTTGACATGCTCCTTTAAGCAAGGTGCATTAAGTCTTGGGATTCTTTAGGAAGTGTTAAACAAACACTATTGGTGTACCATTTCTCTCTCCGTGTCATTATGATCTCTCTCTTCCTCAGAACTGTTCTCTGAAAAAGTACAGAATTTATACTTGGAATATTTTGTAAACAGTCTTCAACATGATTTTTTAGAAAAGAAGTTCTTATAAAGCATTATTTTTAAGGAGAGAAATAGGAAGGTATTTAGACAATGAAAATGTGTAACAAATTTAACAAAAGTTAATGATTTTGTGACTTTTATTTCCAAATGGTTATTGCCAGGAAGCTGTAGCAGATCAAATGTTTGGCCATTAAAGCACGGTAACACAAGAAGAGAATGCATGTCTTTTTATACTGGTTAGTAGGGTAGTACTCAGACAAGGGTGGGTAATGGCAGAACCTTGATAATANATGCTGTGCTGTGTAAGCCTTTGCAGCAAGTCATACATAGCAAAACTGGTACTGCATAAGGTCTTAACCATACTTATAACAAGCAGAGCTGGTCCTGAGTCTCTGTATTGTTTTTAACTGGCAATGTTTTGAAATTATTGCAGTGATATAATATGTGCTAGGAAGATGGATAATGGTTAAACAGCTCATGATGTGCACAATGATGAGAGATGAAGGTTGTGAATCAGTACTAGTACGGTGTATTTATGTTATATATGGCTGTTATGTTTGTGGATATTTGTGTACATGTGTAAGGTCAGAAATGTAAACATGGAAGCATTTCCCTCCACCTGTAATGCAGTAATTCTAGGATGCTGCTTCTGCACAATTAAAATGTGCCAGCATAAAAAAGTCTCATATTCACCCACACAGATAAAGAGAGGTACAGGGGAATCAGCGTATTAGGACCTGAAAGCCAACCCTGAAAGGTAGATGTGAAAGTTGTATGTAGGGAGGCTATAGAGTAGCAGGGAATGAGCCCCTAAGGAAGGCAATAAGGTTAACCTTAAGAAGTTACACTTGTGACTCCGTTCTTTTCAGTATACATGTAAGTATGTAATACATAATAATGTAGCATATATTACCTACAATAGCTATTAAAATGCTATTAAGCACTGCAGGAAAAATAAGAAAGATAGACTTAAGTTTAATTGAGCACACAAAAGTGCACACTGTTTTCTTTTATTTTTGTCATTATTTTTTTGCTGCTGTAGCTGATGCATTATTTCTAACCTCAATACCTAGCTGAGATATAAACTCCATTACTGCTTTCAATAAAGATACTGCTAATTTTTAGAGAGCTAGTTTTGAGGGACATCTCTTGTGGTTTAGAAAGTGTCATACCATGTGTCTGTACTAGGCATCTTTGATACAGAAAATGCTGTTTGACCCAGAGCCTGTACCTCAAAGCTCTGCAGGCTGGGTTCTGCCCTCCTCCCAGTTGACTCCAGCTCTTTCTTTGAACCTCTAAACAAGAATGTGACATTTGATGCAATTCTTAAAACCAGTGATGCACATAAGGTGCTTAGGCTAGCACATTAGGTCATACATGAAGTGTTAGTACATGCAAGCCCAGTGTCTGAAGAAGAATATTGAGATATGCATTTATTTAAGAAAAAAGAAAAAAGTAAACCAGAATGTCTATCCTCCAATAAATTAAGCATTCTTTGTTACATGTAGGTAATAAGACCATGTACAAACATGTACTTGAGTATCATAATTTATGTCAATATTGATTCCAGTTTTACAACTCATGTAAATAAGTAAAGTTTTTGGATCAGGTCCAATTCTAGTCTTTTCTAGACAATGTCTTCTGTGATGTTTTGAAATATTATAATTAAATAATCCCATATAATGTTAATATTCCTTAGTTGTCACGTTAGGGGTTATTTATAGACACTTAAATAATCTTTGTTATATTTCTTGTGTATTTATAAAGTATATTTGCATTAGATAGCTCTGTGACACAACATAATATTTAAAAATTGCAACTGTAGAATTAGATTTTGTAAATTCCCTTGTGATTTATAAGGTATACCTTTGTTTTAAAAATCAAATTCAGTTTGGATGGTGATTTTGTACAATATACTGATTGTCTAGCTCTTCAGCATATAAAGTGTTATCCAGCATAAATACTCCACTGAGTTTATCAAAGATGCAGGATCTAATGTATCTTTGGTAAACACAAGTTAGATTTGTCATTCATAAGTAGCTCTGGAGTCTCCATGTTGCTTTTTCCTCAGAGTTTGTAAGAAACGATCTCTCACAGGCAAATAGAACCTAGTCCTGCAATAATTTTCTATTCAGAAAAGCACGCCATACCTCACCATAATGGCCCGAAAGGTGCTAGTGACTGGTGGAAGATCTTGTACTTGGGCTGTGTAGACTCTTTCATTGTAACACTGATATGCCAGTTTTTTGGGATTAAAAAAAAAAAATCCAAATAATTTATTTGGAAGTTGTATGTTGGGTTTTTTATTATTTTTTTGTTTATTTTTTTAAAAGATTATGTAAAAACATTAAATTAAATAGGAATGCATCTACACAAAATGTAAGATGTTTTGTACAAAATGAGTGAAAAATATGCTTTCTGTTTTCAGCGGAACTTTCAGGTTTGCTCTTTATAGGAGATGCAATCCTACAGGTGAGTAAAATTGCAAGTTCTTTTGTTTATATTTTTCTAGAAAAGTGAAATGAAATCTATATTTATGAAATGTAGAGTAAGTCTTTTCTTTATCTTTTTAATAACAGATTAATGGAATTAATGTGAGAAAATGCAGGCATGAAGAAGTGGTGAGCTTTTCTGTTTTTTAGTCTACTTTTTGTCTTTTGTAGTTATTGAGATGATAGTGTATGCTGATAGCAATGCATTGGTATCAGTTGTATTATTGTTATTCCTAAATGAATATGACTGTACCTTCTAGCATGGCAAGAAACTAAGATCTTAGTGCAATCTCGTCTTCATAAGTTTGTTGTAATTGCTGTTCTCAGATAGGCTTTTCTGTATTAAAGTTGATTATTTTATTATGCAGATTTTAGCTGTATATATTCCAACATTTTGTTTTCTGGCTTATAGCTATCAAATTTCAACAGCGCTACAACTTTCTGGCTGTGTGAGGTCATTTTAATTTCAAAAGCTGTAATTTGTACTATGTTGGAGATTTGTTGTTTGGTTGCTTTTAATCCTATTTAGGAATTGAAACAAAATTATTCATCTGCCTTTCATTCTCTGGCTGTTACTTATGAGGGTGCTCTCCTCCTTCAGTTAAGGTGTTATCAGTACGGGTTTAAAATAACAGTATATTAAGGAGATTCCTTCTAGAGAAGCCATGTGTATTTGAGAGCTCTATAGTAGGCTGGTTCCCTTGGTAATTCAGCTTTGCTAGAAGTATAATGTACTTTTGTTATATTTGACTTTTTGACTCTTCTTAAGTACTTTCAGAAGTAGGAAACCCTGTATTTCAGAAAAGAATGCCAGAAATGAGAAGATTACCAAATAAATTATCTTTAAATCCTGTGTAGGTCCATAGAATTTGTACCTGTATTTTTAAAATAATGTAATAATGTTACATTTGAAAGTTTACTTTTCTAAAACTTGCTTTGCCAATTCAAAGATACTCCATATTTCATACAGCATTCTGTTACATGACAGATCATTGAATGTATGCCATTCGGGTATAGAAAGCAAGAGTTCATAAAGATGAAGTTCTGATGAACAAGTTAGTGCAGGCTGAAAGATTAGATCTCTGCACTATTCCTCCTCTCACAGTGCTTTTGTGCGCTGGTTTCACGTTGAAAATTTGTGCTGCGAATCATGCTTCATTCCTTAGAGCCTTCGTCATGCTACCTTCTGTATACACAGGCTAATAGTCCTATTTATACTAATTTTAAGCTTTGGCTGTGCAACAGTGATCAGATTTTAATCTTTTATAAGCTTACCGCAGTTGTTTGGTTTAATATGCATTAATATGGTAAATCTCTCAATGGGATTTAAATAGGCTATTGGAATTTCAAGACATGAGAAAAAGATATTACTAGAAGTGTAGACTTGCACAATCAAAGGCTTTTTTTAAACTGGTAAAAATACCAGGATTTTTTTTCTTTTTTCTGAGACAGTCTCTTAACCATTACAATTATACATAAATCTGTTGGCTATTTATGGTTTAAACATGAGAGGTTTAAACACTCTCATGGGAAAAAAGAGATTTTGGAAAAGCCAGAAGGTGCAGATTGACATAGAGTCGAAAGTGTCATCGTGTTAAATTTTGTTTTATACCTTGTTTGTCCAACATAATCTGCTTCTCAAACTACTTATAGATAATTCTCTCTGAATAAAAAAAAAAAGTGTCTCTTATCAGTTTTGAACATGCATTTGTATATGTGCAAGTAGTTTTGCAGTTTAAGTAGCAGATAAATTTTAGATTATTCTAACTAAGAATAATTCTTAAGAATTAATAGTAAATATTGAGCAATATTTAAATAAGATAAAATGTCCATATGACATTTTAAAAACTAAAATATGCAGAGAAGTTACAAATATAAAATATAAAATAAAAATAAAAAACAAAGTAAATTAACTCTGATAATTTATTTTTTTCAGAAACATTATCATATGTTACATATTTGTGGAGTAAATTTGTTGTAAAGCCTGCTATAGTAATGATAGATATGGTTATGCATTGTGCAGTAATCTGTGGGTTTAGGCATAGCCTTGAGTAAAAGGCAAGTACATCAACTGGTCTGCCAACAGGAGTTATAGGTGGAACTTTGTCTGCAGCATGCCCTTTGCAGTTTGAGTTGTTCTAGCACTTCTCTCTTGCAGGGTCTTTATCAAATACAGGATCTGTAGCTCTAATCTCAAGGTAACAGAGAAAATAGGAAGTGTGTGGAGCATAGTTGCTCACAGCAGGGAGTCGAACAGTAGTGGAAACTTAATTTTCAATCCTTATTGCATCTCAGTACTTTTCAAATGGCTATGCAAGGTACCTGAGCTCGGAGCTTTGTTTCTTTCTGATTTTTTCTGTAACTAATTAAGACTTAGCAGGTCTCATATTATGCGAGAATATATTAGTGTTTTGGGTTGTCTTAATGTCTTAGAAAATATTCATTGTAAACCAGTATGGAATTTTTTTCAGTGTGTAAAGCTGAAGATGCCCATAGAAAATTCAGACTTCTATCTGCAGTGTGCATCCTGTGAGTGTTCATTCTCTTTCTAGATCCAAAACTTCTTGCTGCCTGCAGAAACATTTTAAGCATATGTTGTATCTTCATAGCTCTTCAATGAAAAGCCTGTGGCATAACCACTGCAGCCTATTGTATTACACTGATTAGTTGGCCCTGGTATTTCACCGTGCTTTACTGATAACTATACTATGCATATAAAACTATTTGAATTTCAAAATTAAGTAGTTTAATCAAACTAGTGCCATCTTTCATAGTAGGGAGAATCTTTCCCCAATATATAGTGAACTTAGTTGGCTTAACACTTGTGGGCACTCCTTTGTTGTCTTTGTTGTCTTCCATTAGTTATTAGATCTGGTGATATAGTATTCAGTGATGCATGGATCCTGTTACCCAAGAATCATAGAATCATAGAATTGTTTAGGTTGGAAAAGACTCTTAAGATCATCAAGTCCAACTGTTAACCTAACACTGCCAAGTCCACCACTAAACCATATGCCTAAGTGCGACATCTACATGTCTTTTAAATACCTCCAGGGATGGTGACTCAACCACTTCCCTGAGCAGCCTGTTCCAGTGCTTGACAACCCTTTCTGTGAAGAAATTTTTCCTAATATCCAATCTAAACCTCCCCTGGCACAACTTGAGGCCATTGCCTCTCATCCTATCATTTGTTACTTGGGAAAAGAGACTGACGCCCACCTTGTTACAACCTCCTTTCAGGTAGCTGTAGAAAGCAATAAGGTCTCCCCTGAGCCTCCTTTTCTCCAGGCTAAACAACCCCCGTTCCCTCAGCCGCTCCTCATAGGACTTCTTGTCTAGACGCTTCACCAGCTTCATTGCCCTTCTTTGGACGTGGTCCAGTACCTCAATGTCTTTCTTGTGCTGAGGGACCCAAAACTGAACACAGTATTCGAGATGCAGCCTCACCAGTGCCGAGTACAGGGGACAATCACTTCCATAGCCCTGCTGGCCACACTATTTCTGATACAAGCCAGGATGCTATTGGCCTTCTTGGCCACCTGTGCACACTGCCCACTCGTATTCAGTCGGCTGTCGACCAACACCCCCAGGTCCTTTTCCGCTGGGCAGCTTTCCAGCCACTCATCCCCAAGCCTGTAGCGTTGCATGGGGTTGTTGTGACCCAAGTGCAGGACCTGGCACTTAGCCTTGTTGAACCTCATACAGTTGGCCTCGGCCTGTTGATCCAGCCTGTCCAGATCCCTCTGTAGAGCCTTCCTACCCTCAAGCAGATCAACACTCCCACCCAACTTGGTGTTGTCTGCAAACTTACTGAGGGTGCACTCGATCACCTCATCCAGATCATTGGTAAAGATATTAAACAGAACTGTCCCCAATACTGAGCTCTGGGAATACCACTTGTGACTGGTGGCCAACTGGGTTTAACTCCATTCACCACAGCTCTTTGGGCCCGGCCATCCAGCCAGTTTTTTACCCAGTGAAGAGTATGCCCTTCCAAGCCATGAGCAGCCAGTTTCTCCAGGAGAATGCTATGGGAAAGGGTGTCAAAGGCTTTACTAAAGTCTAGGTGGATAACATCCACAGCCTTTCCCTCATCCACTAAGTCATGCAAGGTGATCAGGTTAGTCAAGCAGGACCTGCCTTTCATGAACCCATGCTGACTGGGCCTAAACACCTGATTGTCTTGTACGTGCCGCATGATGGCACTCAAGGTGATCTGCTCCATAACCTTCCCTGGCACCAAGATCAGACTGACAGGCCTGTAGTTCCCTAGATCCTCCTTCTGGCCCTTCTTGTAGATGGGTGTCATATTTGCTAACCTCCAGTCAACTGGGACCTCCCCGGTTAGCCAGAACTGCTGATAAAGGATTCAAAGTGGCTTGGTGAGCATTTCTGCCAGCTCCCTCAGTACCCTTGGATGGATCCCATCTGGCCTCATAGACTTGTGTGTGTCTAAGTGGTGTAGCAGGTTGCTACCCATTTCCCCTTGGATTATGGGGGTTTCATTCTGCTCCCCGTCCCTGTCTTGCAGCTCAGGGGGCTGGGTACCCCAAGAACAAATGGTCTGACTGTTAAAGACTGAGGCAAAGAAGGCATTAAGTCCCTCAACCTTTTCCTCATCTTTTGTCACTATGTTTCCCCCTGCATCCAATAAAGGATGGAGATTCTCCTTAGCCCTCCTTTTGTTGTTAATGTATTTATAGAAACATTTTTTATTGTCTTTTATGGCAGTAGCCAGATTAAGTTCTACTTGGGCTTTGGCCCTTCTAATTTTTTCCCTGCATAGCCTCATATACTCAATATTCTCCCCCCATAGCCTCAAGAAATATACTGTAATCTGAAGCCTGAATCTGAGAAATACATAGGCAGATATGTAGGTAGGGAGATAGATAATAGATAGATAGATACATAGATAGATAAGACTCATAAGACTGGATAGGTAGGTTTAGTCAGTTCTTACTGTACCTTACTGGAAGCCTCCACGTAGTTGCTTTCTGATTTTCTTTAGCTTTAGGTGAATCACTTAATTTTGAGCTTATTTTTCTGCTTGTAGAATGTGAGAATATCATTCATTTCATTATGAGTTTCTATCAAAGGCTGAATGTCAGCTTGTTGTTTGTGTTGGGTTGTAAAGACTCCCATCTCAGTACAGCATAACATTGCTTCAGTCTTAGTGCTCACCTATGGGAAAATAAATCCATCCTCTCTGTGATGAAGTATCAGCATGGGAGGAGGTTGAGGAAAAAAAAAATCTAGCAATTATCTTAAAAAATATCTCTCAACATCATACTGGCTATTTGACTCAAAAATTGCAGTAAGAACTTGAATGTAGAGGTAAGGAGAGTCCATTTATCTGTTAATTTACATGACTTTGTGCTCTTTCTACTCTGGATTTATTAATTATTCCTTTTCCAGTAGACTCTCCTTTACATTTTACAACAAGAGTTTTTAAAGGCTGAAATTAGGATTATGCATAGACAGTTTAGGTTTCTGTCTAATTAATACGGTCCAACAATGCATAACTTGTCAGTCCACATGACTAGTCTTTGAACGGCTCACAATGGATATGATTATTCCTAAGGCTGGAAACTAGTATATTTGTAGTCTGGAAACTAGTGATTCTGTAGCCCTTACGCCATTTATTGTCCAAACATAAAACAAAGATAGATAGGCAATCACCAACAGAATGCTGTTCTTGTAGCACATGTGGACATTTTTGGTGGTTCTGGGTGTAGCCACTATACCACTATCAATGGACAAAATTTTGGGAGAGAGTGAGAGGCCCTGCTGCGAACTATCCTTGAGCTACTACTGAGTGGCTCGGAGTAGGAGAGTATGAGTCAACTCAGTTGCACACTACCAAAAATCTTGTGTTGGATCTACTGCTCTTACTGTTTCCAGGGTTATAGTGCACCAAAGCATATGGAACCCATGGAGAAGGAAGAATTTCAGTCAAATGAATGCTGTTATGCTTAAGATTATATCTCTGTTCTTAACGTTGTGAATGAAGCACCTCAGATAGTACCAACAACTATGCTTACATATCACTGGGGTTTCTTTGGATCTTAGCATCTGTTTTTCTCTTAGGAAATAAGAATTAAATGAACATGGATATGAAATAATTTCTTATTTCTTGTATTTGGGGAAATTCAGGGAATGGTTCTAATGAAAAATGACAGTTTGTATGTGCCAGCTAACGTGGCATTTGTGCACTCCTTGAAAGCAACAGGAAAAACTCATGTAGAGGTAGGTAGGTATCAAGACAACATAGATATTAAGACTTTGGTGGATTTTATGTAGAGCTAGCTACAAAATGTAGCACCGTGTTTCAATTCAGCCATCCATTTTGTTTTGTACAAGACATCTTTTTCCAGCAGAATGACATGACATGGGATGTCCATGTGCACTGCATTGTATCTTTTGCTTCCCCCTTTTCGCTGCATTCATAGCAGGGCTATAACTGTGCTAGCTCTCCATAAGTCATATATGTTACATGACACTGGGAGTATAGGGATTGTAGTTGCTTAACAGCAATCATGTGCAGCAGATGAAACTCTTACTCTGATTCTTTGTTTTAAAACTGGTTTCATTCAAACTGATTTTTAAAACCCGTTATGAATAGTTTTGGTAATGTTTTTCGTAAATGTTTTTAAGCAGAAGAACGAGCATATTGTATTTGGAAGACAAGGCTGGAAACCAAATGATCTGAAATCTCACTCCATCTTGACTTTGCAGATGAGTCTTTTGGTAAATTATGTTTTTATGTTATCTTTGTTTCCTTAACTGTGAAACAGAGATCGAGAGTATTATCAGGTTTAGCTCACTGAATTATATGAAGTACTTCAGAATCTGTTATAGAAAAGGATCTCTACGTTGATATTGTGCTGTTTGGTGATAGTGATAACAGCAACCTGCAAATACATATTACCACCTTCTCGTATCATGTGGCAGAGATCCTGTACTGTATAACTCATAGCACAGCCATTTAATCCTTTCCCCTCTAGACTGAATGGCAACTTTAAATATTGAAGCTGCATAGTCGGCGCTTCTCAGAGAAGACCATAATCAATCTGCAGTTTGTAACTTTTGAATTTGAAAGTGAAATGTAAACTTTTTGGAAATCCAATATTTCCTTCATAATAAGAGGCCAAGTTATTACTTTTTCCATACAGCTGCTGTTTTCTATTTGAAACTTGGGTAATAAAAAAAATGCTAATGTCACCTTAGCTACACTGGTGCAATTAATGAAAACATCTGTTACAATGTATTTACAATGTCCTTATTGTTCATGAAATTTGGCGCTAATTATAATCTGTCAAATATTTCGGCATTGATTTGAAATAAGTGTCCATCAAGTGGAAAAGAACCTAGCTACCCTGGTGCAATTAATGAAAACATCTGTTACAATGTATTTACAATGTCTTTATTGTTCATGAAATTTGGAGCTAATAATAATCTGTAAAATATTTCAGCATTGATTTGAAATAAGTGTCCATCAAGTGGAAAATAACCTAGCACGTGTAAATAGTTTACTGTTTTTTCCTGTGTGGTGGAAATTCATTGGATTAGGATATGTCCTGGAGCAGTATTCTTAACATGTATTCAGCTGCCTTTCTAATCTGGTTTTAGCTATGGTTTTTTAGTGCTTAAATAATTAGATTTTATGCCAAACTCAGTAAAGGCTTGAATTTATTCAAGCACTATGATGTTAGACTTTTAAAATACGTTAATGCGTTGCTTGTCTTCCTAATTTATATTTTAATTTCTTTTTCTCAAGATACCTGTAGATATATTAGTCATTTTATTAAGATTTCATCTTTTAAAACTAATCATCAGTACTACTAAGTTTTAATAGACAGGGGTAGAATATGCCGGCATGACTAACACCAAGTCTATATGATTAATATTATTATTTCCTTATTACATAACTACGGTCCTCAAAGCAAAAGTCCATTAGGGTTTAGTGGGATAGAGAGAAAGATTGAATCACCAGTTACAGTGCAACATCCTTCAAATAACTGCCATTGATTCCTCCTTTGTCATGCAGCTCTATTAATGCTGAAAGTCTGAGCTGCAAAGAAAAGAGACAACTGAGCGGCGGATTTAAAGTGTGTACCATCAGACATGCTTTGGTTTTGACCTTGTTTACGTTGATATTTTACTGTAAAGACTCAGGTTTCTTTGCCTACTTAGGAAGCAAATAGAAATATTTTCATATTTGTTTGTATATGTGTGTGTTTTGCCCTCCAGATGACTTTTTGAAAGATTTCATTCTTCACAGCATCTTCTAGTTGTGGAGCTATACCTCAGTTTGACTTTGGTACAGGGACTCCATTTTTTCTTTGCTGTGCATAGATGTAATACTGTACAATAATTAAAAAATAAGAAAATGGGGCTGGGTCTCTGGTAGAGCACCAGAATCCCAATTATTTTAAATCTGTTTCTCTGTGGTTTATATTTGAAAGGGCATAGTCCACTTTGGCTAGATGTTCTGAGTTTTTTGTTTTCCTTGGACAAA
>VYZW01041709.1:27491-44876 GCA_013401315.1 Balaeniceps rex
AAGCCCACCTTTTTCTAATTTGTGGACTAATGTATCAGGAATTTAAGGAATTTAACATAATTATATCAAAATATGGACGTAGACATTGCAAAATGAGAAAAATCCTGAAAGTCTTCTAAATGACTGCAAATTCTTAAGAGAGCTTTATTGTAGGAAGTAGGAAATAGTCCTTAGCTTTTTAGTCTTCAGTCATTTTTATCATGCATACAATATGTGATGGTGCTGGCAAAAAAATCCAGAGCTAGTTAGTCTGGTCAACCTAAATTTTTCCTTATAAATCAGAAAATATGCTGTAACACTGAAAAGGATGTATAAAGGATTTAGATAGTCTACTTCGCTCTTATGTTTGAGAGTAACCTTGAAATATTTCTTGAATTATCACTGCCAGAAATAACCAACACATACGTTGTCAGTGATAGCGCTTGATTGACAGGGTATTGGCAATATATATACTATAAATGTGAGGGAGCTTTCTTCTAAGTAAGAGAGCAGGATGGCTGAGTAGGTATCTATCCATTTCTTTATCTAAAAATTATGTCATGATTGACAACTGGTTTCTTCAGTATGTTCATGAATTTACTTCAGTGGTAAAAGCTCATTACTGCTTTGTTAGTGGAATATGCTACCAATTCTTCAGGTCCACATGGATATACTTGTGCAGATAAATTCATTTTTCATGAATGTACATTTTCCAAGCCTGAACAAGCAATGCATCTACATTCACACAGTCCTCATTTTACCAAAATAGCTCTATAAAGTTTTGAGCTAAACTGATGTTAGGCAATGAGGATGCGAGAAGAAATAATGAATATGCCAGTATCTCTGACTATTGGTAGAATTCCACTTATGTTTGTAAAACTCTAGAAATTCATACTGTATTTTATCTTCCAGACAAACTGTTTGACTCCCTGTTTTCAAGTGTTTTGTTCCATAGACTAAACTCTCCATAACAATTAATCACATTACTTTTGGCTGTTATCTTTTTTTGTAAAAATTATAAAGTAATTTTCCATTCATGAACATGAGCTGTTCTCATATACCACTAAAACCATTCCTCGGTAAGACTAGATTTCCTATTGTACCTCATTCTCTTTTGGCATGGAGGAATGGCAGTATGGCATGGTGTCGACGTTGGGTGAGGACACAAAGTAAATGAATCCCATAAGGCATACTCGATTTAAAACTGCTCAGTAATTATTCATTTCTTATGTAAAATAAAGACAAAAAATATAAAATGCCAGTAAAGCTTTCAACTGAAAGCTACAAAAAGACAATTAATAAATTTCTTTAAAAATCCTATTTTCTTCAGCTAACCTTATTTCCCAGAATGGATTTGATAATGACTAGAACGTAAGTGAAATGGGACTGATAGCTTATCTCCTCTTTGTTGTAATCATTACCTAATTGTTTTCTTTTTTAATCTTTTAACTCTCTTTAGTCTTTATTCTGCGTGTCAAAATCTACTCACTTTCTGGATTATATGCTTCATACACTCCAAAATATGCTTCAGTGAAATAAGTATGGCTGATTTCAACTAAACTGTGTACCAGCTTAAATTCTTCATCCTATGAGATAAAGACGTTTGAGAGAGAGGTTAGAGAAGAAGGTCACAGGAGACTACTTAAGGCAACTTCTAGCCTTTACAGAACAATATATTATCAAATGAAATCATGTAGACTCATGGCTTGTTTTACTCTTGGAAAGAAAGATTCAAGGGCAGAGTTTACTGTCTCAGCTTCTTTCACAAATGAAATCCACTTATTCTTAGGTATCTTAAGAAGTGACTTTACAAATTAAAGTTGTTAATGCTGTAACTTCTCCACTTATTTATTCCCTGTTCCTGAGTAAAAAGAAATATTTTTTAAAAGGCAAAAAGTAGCTGTATTTTTCCTGCACTTTGTCTATCCACATCTATCATTTCAATAGAGGATACATGCCTGTAAGTTTCTGCTTTGGCTATGACTATTCTGAACTGTGTGACTGTTACGTAAGAGAGGAGAAGGAAGAATTTTCTATGAAGGCTGAGGATACAGTATGGTTTCTCTGATGGAATTCAGGACTTTGGAGTCTTGGTCTAGTGTTCTGCAGATTACAAGTCATCTTTCTATGAAATAAGTACTGCTTATGAATTCTAAGGTATAAAACATATCAGAACTGGGAAGCGCTCGTTGAAGAGGCTCATGTTACATATGAATTTTTTGGCATGCAGTTTAAGTTGATGAAATTTGTTGTTATGCGTGTGTGTTTATTTGCACACATACATATAAATACACACTACACTGCAAATTGTGCCTTGACGACTACTGTGCTATTTTAAACAATAAAGAGCCTAAAATTTCAGAGTGGATTTCAGATACTGAATCAAATATTCTGTCATCATATTGTTACTCCTCTGTAGCAACCAGTGTGGAGTAGGAAGTATTGTGTTTAAAGGCAAAATCAACATTTTTTCTTGAAGAATTGCTTTAAGTTAATGCGGTCATTCCATGTGAAAGCATCCCTGCATATAGTTATATATATGCATGTAACTAAATGTATAGGATATGCTGTTGATAGGTATAGATTAAAGAATAACATTCCTCCATAAATTATTTACAAGGCTTTCTCACAAGCAGCAGCATGACAGAGGGGTTACCTGTGTGTTATCAGCTGCTGTGAAAACACAGCAGAAAGGGGACAGCTATATGCTAGTTTAAAACATTTGTCTAATATGTAACTGTGTAGCAGCTCTCCGAACACTACTCCCAGCAAGCTGGCTCTCTGCACAGTATGAGTACAGTCACTTAGACAGAGGCATGGTGCAATCTTGTGTCTTTGTAAGCCCAAATTAAATCAGCCCTTGAAGACGTGTGAAGTTACAGAGCCAGAAGAACAGGAAATGGTTGGTCTCTGAAACAGAGTTATGTGACCTGATGCTTCTTGGCTCTCATGTTACAGACTGATTCAAATGTTATTCCTCCACTGTACAGCTGTGCAGCATTTTGCTTAGCTGCTTTTGTGCCTCCTTTGTGCCACTCTGGGGAGGTGCCTTGGGTTCCCTTTCTCTGCTGTGTGTCTTGAGGTGTCTGTCTATCAGCTGTACCACACAAAAGCTAAAGGCATGAACAAGAGCCACAGGAGCAATTGTGGGAGAGTACAGGAAGGCTAAAAGCATTCACAGGTGGATAGGTGATCTACGCATTCCTATGTCCAAAATGCAAGCTGCCCTTTGGCAAAACCCAAGCTTGTGCTTATCTAAGACTTAAGGCTTAAAATAGGTACTTTTCCTCTGTGGCTGTAAGGAAGATTAGGTCTGTCATCCATGCTGGAGTGCTTCAGCTAAATTTAACTCTGGCTGTTGGAAAGACTTTCTCATAGGATTGTGGCACAGCTGTGGAAATTACTGCTATTGTTTTGGTTGGAGATTTACGAGACAACCTCAGGGGGGAAAAAAAAATTTGTACATGCTAGTGTGGATGATGCCAGATCTGAAAGAAGGAGGTGCACAGCTGAACAGTGTCAGTGAGCAAGTTGTGCAATAGCATAGTGCAAAGCCAGTGCTATTATAGGAGGCCAATGCCCCCCCATTACCTGCATGTGTGACTAGAAACACCACAGACAAGCACAGAGCAAGCTTTACATCTTGCTTTCTTTTAAAAAAAAATGTCACTGCAATAAATTGCTAAGCAGTTATGTTCTGGTATGGGAAAGCTGTGTGGCATTGCTTACATTTGCTGATGCATTTTGGTCATGCATTTATTTCAAAGTGTCCTGTCTGTGTTTGTCTTCCAGGTTCAGGTCCTTCGCAATGCAGGGGAAGAAGTGACCCTAACTGTGTCCTTTCTGAAAAGAGCACCTGCTTTTCTCAAACTACCACTGAATGAAGATTGTGCATGTAAGCCTTTATTACTTGGCGAAAAGAAAACTCAATTTAATGCTCATGAACACTTGCAGCTTCCAAACTTATGGTGCATTGAGCGTGATTGACAGCAGCTTTTTTGCTCAGCATTGCTGCCTGAATATGAGCTGCTTGTATTGCGAGGTCTTGCAGTAACATTCACCTCAACCGAAAAATTGCTATCTTTGCTTGAAAAACAGATCACCAGGCATTTGACTGGTGTGAATCAGCAAAGTTGCAGGTAAAACAGTGGAATTACATTAGTTTATGGTAGCTCATATCCTGATGCAGAGTATTTAAAAGCAGTCTTTCAGGAAGCATCAGATAACATTTTAGCCTGAAGGAGTTTTGTCTTGTAAATGTGAAAATGAGATTGTGTGTGTGTATTTAGAGGGCTTAACTTTACCATTTAAAATTCAGAGGCTTTGGTGGAGGTGTCCGTCTACCTAAAAATAAATTACTCTGGGATGACTGCATCAGTGGACAAGGGAAAAGCAATGGATGTCATCTATCTGGACTTCCAAAAAGCCTTCGACACGGTCCCCCACAACATCCTTCTCTCTAAATTGGAGAGATATGGATTTGATGGGTGGACTGTTCAGTGGATAAGGAACTGGTTGGATGGTTGCAACCAGAGGGTAGTGGTTAATGGCTCGATGTCCAAATGGAGACTGGTAACAAGTGGTGTGCCTCAGGGGTCCGTACTGGGACCAGTGCTGTTTAATATTTTCATCAATGACATAGACAGTGAGATCGAGTGCACCCTCAGCAAGTTTGCAGATGACACCAAGCTCAGTGGTGCAGTTGACACGCCTGAGGGATGGGATGTCATCCAGAGGGACCTGGACAGGCTGGAGAGGTGGGCCTGTGCAAACCTCATGAGGTTCAACAAGGCCAAGTGCAAGGTCCTGCACCTGGGTCGGGGCAACCCCCGGTATCAATACAGGCTGGGAGATGAGGGGATTGAGAGCAGCCCTGCGGAGAAGGACTTGGGGGTACTGGTGGAAGAAAAGCTGGACATGAGCCAACAGTGTGCGCTTGCAGCCCAGAAGGCCAACCGTATCCTGGGCTGCATCAAAAGAAGCGTGGCCAGCAGGTCGAGGGAGGTGATTCTGCCCCTCTACTCGGCTCTGGTGAGACCCCACCTGGAGTACTGCGTCCAGCTCTGGAGCCCTCAGCACAAGAAGGACATGGAGCTGTTGGAGCGGGTCCAGAAGAGGGCCACAAAAATGATCCGAGGGCTGGAGCACCTCTCCTACGAGGACAGGCTGAGAGAGTTGGGGCTGTTCAGCCTGGAGAAGAGAAGGCTGCGGGGAGACCTTATTGCAGCCTTTCAGTACTTAAAGGGGGCCTATAGGAAAGATGGGGACAGTCTTTTTAGCAAAGCCTGTGGTGACAGGACAAGGGGTAATGGTTTTAAACTAAAGGAGGGTAGATTTAGGCTAGATATAAGGAAAAAATTTTTTACAATGAGGGTGGTGAAGCACTGGAACAGGTTGCCCAGAGAGGTAGTGGAGGCCCCATCCCTGGAAACATTCAAGGTCAGGTTGGACAGGGCTCTGAGCAACCTGATCTAGTTGATGATGTCCCTGCTCACTGCAGGGGGGGTGGACTAGATGACTTATAAAGGTCCCTTCCAACCCAAAGCATTCTATGATTCTATGATTCTATGATTCTATGATTAGTATTTTGTTTAAGTCCAACTGAAGTTAGTCAACTAGCCCCATGAGAGACATGTGGAGACAGCTGTCTTCCTTTGATTATATTAAATTGTAAGTGTGGGTGCATAATTATAGACAGTTGCAGCATATCTAAGCATATTTATATGCCAGCCTGTGCCTTTTGTCACTGCTGCTTTCCTTCTGCTTCTTGCTCCTAAGAGGGTAAAATGAATTGCTTAATTTTTAAGCAACAAAACAATAAATGTTTGATTTTAAGTTAGTAGGAATGAAAGAAACTAAATTATGAAATAATATTTTATACAATCATTTGTTGAAATACTGTGTTTATCTTTCACCTAGGTACTGAATTTTAGTTAGACAAGAAAAAATTAGAACACCATATTCTTAAATAAAAATGTATCGTATTGTATTCTTAAATAAAAAGGTTGCGGTATCACAGAGTACCCTGAGTAATGAACACAAACATGCATTTGCTTTGATCCTATCATGTTACTTTTGAGGTGTAGCATGTAATTTCCTAAACTGTTAGAAGAACAGTTAGAACGGTAAACTTCAGTTAGAGTACAAAAGTGTTATCTGACTAGCTCCTTCAAGTGAAAACCAAGCAATGAGGTACACACTTTTCTTTTATTATCAAATTTGCAAAAACCTTTGGGTTTTTTCTCTTACTGAACAGATTATTAACTCTTTTAAGCAAAGCACCAGGAGAGGAATTCTTGAGCCTCCACTAAGCTTGAAAAGGCACTCCGCTCAAACCAGAAGACAGATACTGGCTGAATGGAGAAAGTAAATGAATGTTAGATATGACAAAAGTAGTGGGGGGAGTGGAATACATACATACAGACACACCAATTTGAATTATAGCATTATAGATTAATGAAGATTTTTTTGTGTATTCATGTTTGTATTAGGTGCCCCCAGTGACCAAAGCAGTGGCACATCCTCTCCCCTATGTGACAGTGGTTTGCATCTCAACTACCATCCCAACAACACGGTAAGAGCTTATATTTCTTTGATGGAATTACACAGAAGAATAATAATACTGTAACAGCTAAGTGGAAGTAACTAATAAAGGACAGCAACATGGGAGGAGCTCTAATTAACATTGGAGATAGCCAGTTCCACAGGGGGCAAAAAAAGTTGCCAGATATTATGAGTGCAAATTAAACTATGACAAATTATACCAGCCAAGACTGTGTCTTGATAGATGTGATTACTATTTTTATCTGGGCAATAGGGATTTTGCAAAAGTTTTTTCTTCTAGATTACTTCCACAGCATAGGAATTAAAATTATTAAAATTAAAATATATCTATTTAAATAAAAGGTAGAAAACTTTTTCAGAATATTTTTCCATGATTTTTATTTCATTTATTATCTAAAACTTTTTGGCAGAGGATGATTTAGGTACATGGTTTTGCCTATTTTTAAGGTGAAAGCATTTTACTTCTAGTAACTTACACTTAAAATCTTACTGAAGAATGATAGCACTATGGAGCACAGTCTCTTTAGGATGAAATGCTACAGACCTCTGATCAGATTTTTAGTAAAAGATGTCTTTGAAGTGCAACAAGGGGCTTTTAACATTTTTCTTAGCCAGGAAATGCAAATTTTCCATTATTTTATATAGATCTAAAGGGGGTTTTGCTGCATATTTGGCTTTGTGATAGGTGAAAATAGATAAAATAAAAAACACTGAATAAATAAACAAATATACAGCATAATTATTACAGATATATTAAAAAAACAGAAATGTAAGCATTGTTTGGTAGACTTTGCGGTTTTTAATTTCTGGCTTGTTTTATTGTTCTTTCATACTTCACTGGTAAAGGTTTTAAATCGGAGCCCAGAGACTTAAAAGTCAATAGCACAGATTTTAAGCCTGATTATAATCTGGAAAACCTTTAGAATTTATACACTTTTATGGAGCTGGAATTCATAAAAATGGGATAAAAACAATAAAATTGGTGTCTTAATGCAGGTCAAATAATAATAAAAATATATATCTCTATAAATATAAAACTAGTGCAACAACTTCAGAAGCAGACTTATCTCAACAGCCTATGTAAGTATGCATGTATAAAGGCTATTGCAGCAGATTCTAAACTTATTTTGCTAGCCACTTCATTTCTAACTTTGCTTTTAGGATAAAAACCATGCTTCCATTTGTGAATCCTATTTCTGCAGGTGTCAAAACTGATCTAAATTAGCCACAGTTTCTATTTGAACTGATAATTTACTGAAACCAAGTCTTTTTCTCTCAGTTTAAATAATACAATCAGGCATCATGAGTCTATAATTCACCCTAAATTAAATTCTTCTGCTAAAGACCAGGATGTGGTTCTTATCTCAGATGTCCCCTTGTAATGGGAATAGAATGCTTCATAAAACCAAATGAGACCTCTGTATGAATTCCTAAATTATGTACAACTCTTATGTCATCATCCTTCCATTTTCTCAGAATATTCTCTAGAATGCATTATGACTTATGGCCATAGTCTATTTCTTAATTTATAGCCTTGGTGATTTGCGTGAAGGAGACTTCTGACTCAGAATTTGGAATAACAGGACTGGTTTTGGTCTTTTGTCAACAATTCGGAGTTATGCAGGCTAAAGGTAGGGTTAACATTTCTGTTGCAGCCAGATCTAGGCCTACAGTTTGCATCTAAACTTTTTGTCACATTTCAGCTTTTTCCTCAAGTTTAATCACAGCTGAAAAAAGGTTCCTGAAAGCAGACAGAAAACATTAAAAAGTCAAGACAATGTTCAAAACAACATCCTAGCTTAGTCTTCCTAGCCAATCATTTATTTATTTGGATTGAATCTACGGAATGTTTCACCAGAGATACAATGTTTTAAATAAGTGAATATACTTATGAAAAGCCTCCTGTTCAGCTAAACCGATGTTCATAGTGATCTTTTATTTTATATAGATAAAAGATAAATGAACATACATGTAAAAGTAAAGTTCAAGTTGGCAAAACTTTATAATTCCATAGATCTTACAGAAAAATCACACTCTAGAAAAATACAAGGTGTACTTAATTTTTGTAATATTTATTTTATCGAAGAGACAAGTAAGAAAAAATACGAAGTCTGATATTAAAAAATTTTAAATGATGCAGGTACATTTTTACTGATATACTTTATCAGTATACTGATATACTGATATATTTTTACTGATATACTAAAAGTACTATGCATCATTTCAGTGAGAATCATGCTTCTTCAGAAAAATAACATCATCACTAGCACTGTTTTGTAAAGCATTTTATAAAGAAAGGAAGAGGTATTGGATTTTTAAAAATAAACGTTGATCATTTCACTTTTTATAAGCATTTCTCATTCAAATCTATATTCTGTAAAAATACTGATGAAATTAGACTGTAGGTATTTAAATACTCATTCTTTGTAGATATCATCATAGTCATGATAAAGTTCAATTTTCATATAAGTAATGTCTTGTGTAAATAGGTAAAATTAAAATATTAATCATAAGCATGTAGTTTTGACTAACCAACTTTCATGACATGTTAAATCCCATTCACAATTACCAGGTTTTGAGGTGATGTTATTAAAATAGACTTGTATGTAAATGTGTACAGGGCCACAGGAAACAACTGAATTATGGTTGTATAGTGAATAATTTAGAGATCACCTTTATTCAGGGTACAGGTGTAAAACTAGTAGCTGATGATGTGATACATAGTAAATATTCACTTCTATTCATGACTAGTCATTTCAAAAAAGAGATACAATCTGTTTTCCCTGGGTTTTTAGAATACAGTTCCTCACACTTCGTCTAAGCATCTTAATGTTGAAGTTTATATAGATGTGTTTTATTTGTGAGAAAAAGTTCAAAATCTCTCTCCTGCTAGCTAAAACTAATGCCAAATGATTTGGGAAAGTGGAACACAAAGCCAAATGAAATATAAAGTCTTTGAAATCTCTCTCTCTCTTTCCAAATCTGCTGAGTACTTATAATGAAACCCCAAACTGAGAAGGACCTCTTAATGTTTTTCAGGATACATTATCATGTTCCTCATGGCCAGCATCCCCAGGACTTAGGTGGGAAAAAAGGTGGTGTGATCTCCGATTAATTCCGCTTCTTCATTCACGGTTTTCCCAGTACCTTCCAGGATCAGATTTGTGCAGGTAAAGAAGTTCAGAAAGTTGAAACCTGACTTCTTGGTTAACAGATACAAGCCATAGGGAGTTGCCTTGTTAGAGGAATGGCATTATTAGTTCCACTGCAGCTGTCAGAGACATGAAACATTGGAGCTTTCATAAAAGTCTATGTAGGTCCACCTCAGCCCATATTCTGCTGTGACATCAGCCAGGACCAGGTATGTGGGGAAGACATGTGATCTTCCCGCTTGCATCTAGCGGTCAGCACATTTCTCAGTCTGAGATTGCACGTAGGTCATCATATTTAATAACTGCTTATGCTCCTGTCATCAAAAGCTTCTTTCTAAGCTGCTTTTTTTAATAACTTTGGTTTTTGGAGTGCACTGTGGCGTTGAGCTCTGCAATGTAATTATGTTTTTAAAAGGTACTTCCTTTTGTTTGTGTTAAATCTCTCACCTGACAGCTTCATTGGGTGAAATAATCTTGTTGTTCTGGAGCAGCAAGGGCTGGCTGCCCCATGGGGAAGGCAAGCCAAGAGCAGAGGGTGGCAGCGGGGCTGGATGAGGCAGCGTCCATGCAGACAAGGACCCTGTCCAACTGCCTCTGGTGGAGGAGCAGAGCAGGCCTAGGGCTGGTCTTCAGATGAGTCCATTGTGGTGAAGTGGGGCTTAGGTCAGACTGGAAAGTAAGTCCACAGGTCAGGTCCGAATCAGTGGGATACATGTCCTTGCATACTGCAAGGAGGATCCCTCTTGATTTATATTAAGACATAATGATGTTTTCCATTTTTTAATCTGTTCTTATCTAATGCTTTGTAATAACCTATTACCTTTTGACTGTCACAGCACTAAGGTGGTGGTTTTCAAATAATTATTTGTAGTAACTCTTGCATTTCTTTGCTCAATTTTTATAGCTACAGTAAGGTTCTTTGTTGCTTACATATAGCTAAGGTTATTTTTCCCATATGTATTACTTTGCATTTATTAACATTGAATTTCATTGCTGTTTTGTCTCCCAATCGCTGGGGAGCTGTCCAAAGCTCATAGTCACTTTTAAATTTATAGCATCATATAGACCTACAACCTGTCATTGTTTAATTTGATATTATCCTAGTAAATCAGAAGAAATCAGAAAGGAAGACAAGAATATTCTGGAATGATTACTGGTTTTCAAGTGTTACGCATTTAAATAGAAAAGAAAGCAGCTACGAAATCAACAAGGCAAAGTATATAAATAAGACCATACTTGTTAAAGTTTTAAATACCTAGATATTGTGTGGATTAATTTATCATCTGTATAGATAAGAATGAAGTTCTAATATTAAAAAATTCTGTAAGTTCCAGCGTGTAAGTCATTAACTGGAGGACAGCTGTCTACAATTATAGAGCATGTTTCTCCATTATTTCTTCTTCTCACCCATCAGAAAGATTAACTCTTAAAATAAGCACAAAGGACTTATCATTTGTGAGGCTGTGAGGCCTTCCTAATTGAAAAAAAGTCTGGCTTTCCCGTGTAGCCTTCATGTCTGCCAGCTTATATGTGTGAGTCTGAGAAGAATAGTGTTATGCTATGCCCTGATGGCTCATCAGGCATTAGCAGTTTAAAATTTCCTGTTCCTCTGTTCACACACATGTGATTAATTCTGTAATTAATACAGAAAAGCTTCATTAATATTTCTGGAAAGACTGTTTTGTGAAAGAACCTCCCCCGTATCTTTTCTCTGCTGTTACGCTTACCCTTCCAGTGTTTCTATGGGTCCTGCAGTCAACTGATACCATCTGCCCCCAGGGTTGGGTTTATGATCTCCCCCAGAAACTAGGGGAAGAGAAGTGTTCTTCAACCTCAATTTGGGGTTTGTGGGGGGTGAATTTTATTGTTTCTTATCACAGCCTGCTTCCTTCTCATTGGTTCTCAGCAAACATTTGAAAGTTGCCCAAAAGCCTCCCACAGCCTCAGTTAATTCTAAGGGCTGTTGTTTCTTAGAAGTACACTACCTAGGTCTGCCAGCCATTTTCCTGTTCACAGAGCTGAAATAAAAGCAGGTTAGGCAATAGTCATTTCACCACTAGAAGCTAAAAACAGCCTGCAGCTTTTGGCTGGTAATAGCAAAATCATATTTACTTGGCCGCATGATCCTTGTTTTATTGAGGCATAATGGCCAGCCAAGGGAGTCAAGGTGTAAACCAAAGGCTACAGTGGCTTATGTTGAACTGAATAGAACTACTCACATGGAAAATTAGGACATATTAAACTATTCATAGATCTAGGGTTTTAAAATTCAGTCTTCTGCATCAATAAAACACAACCTTAAAGTGCATGTTACAGAACTTGTACATTAGAGAGAAAGATTTTTAGGTAGCAATGATATTTTTGAGATTTGAATTTCCAGGAAATAAATTTATAAGTGTATTCATAGAAAACAAAATATCTCAATGCATACTCAAACCTTGAATAACTACTCTGATAATTTTCTCCTTGTGTCCTTCTATGCTGTCTAACATGAAGAAGTAAGAGTACTTAAACAAAAATGCAGTATAAATATGAGAGAGGAAGTGGGATTTTCTTCAAAAAAGCATAGAACCAATATTTTATGTCACAGCAAGACAGTTTATAAGTCTTTTAAATTAGTTTAAACATTTTAAAATGTGACTCCCTCTCAAAATTTGTTACGAGAGAAAGTTAGTTAATTTTTAAGAGACTGCTATAAAGAGCAATATTAAGGAAAGGATATTGAAAATAGTATAAGCAAGCAACATGAAATGGAATTTAATTCCTTACATTTTCTGTAGTTAATATTTAGAAGGCTATTTTCTTTATAGAAAGCCTAATAACTTTCTGTGTTTCAGAGTTTGAAAAGACTGGCACAGAAATACGTCATATCATTATCACAAACACTATTACGCCTCATAATTGTATTCTAGCTTTTCTAGTGGGATGCTTGAGATGCATGAATTCCAGAGGGTATTCATATAAAATTCCAGAGGGCATTCAGGTTAATCTTGGAAAGCCTATTAATTTCGAATATAACTCTTGAGTTCCAGAAGGCACAGAACCTGAGATGTGTAGTTGAATAAGAATTCATCTGATCTTAACTTTTTTGCTATATTATAAAGTGATTAATCTATTATTTGTTCTATTTAATACAAAACACATATTTAATACCTTATTTTTTTCAGGTTTGTGTGGTGGTATGGACTTTGGCTGGTAGACTAGTTGAAGAAAATACTGTTACAATAATCTAAGGCTAAGGATATCTACTGCCCAGACCACATTCAGAAGTAATTTATTAGGTAGCCGTGCATCCTATAGTTGGTGCTTATTGATACTTGGGCAAGAACATTTTGGATGAATGGTTTTGTATGTGCACAGATCAAATAGCTAGGAACAGTAGGAACAGTCTGATGCCCTGGATGCATCAGATTCACTGTGTTTGTAGCATAAGGGAAATTTGTGCATCAGGATTGAATCTGGAACGTACTGGGTTTTCTTTGCTTGTGCAGGTTAGTGTCACACATGAATAGATTCCTTGGATTCCCACTTTGGTTTACAACAGGCTGAGTAGAAAGAAGGGGAGTCCTGAAAATATGCTGGTTTTCCTGAAAGAGCTAATCAGCAAATTTGTCTGAGCATCATGCTATGCTCTTTATATAAGGACTTATTTAGAATTTTATTCTGGAAGAATTTACTACTTATATTTATAGCCATTTAAAATAAAGCATATAGTAAACAAATGCTAGCCACATTACCTGAAGATACTTTAAATAACTCTTCCTCAAAAACTTTACCTGAATTACTGTGAAAGTGAGTCATTGAAAGAAGTAGCTCTCAGTTTGCACCTTTGGATTTTAAGGAAAAATCACCAACCTTGTGAAAAGGCAACTAAACTGGTAAGTTAGCTGATGGATTTAGATAAACCACTGGTCTCTGCATGATCATGTTAGGATATATAAGCCTTATCCTCCTGTAAGAGCTAGTTCTCATGATGGGACTCTCAAAGCAAAGGCATGGCTCTAATTTTTAATGCTTCTCCTGACTGAAGGAAAAGCCTGTACTTGACACGGATGCAACAAAGACCTTTATGGTAGAGATAGATATTAGCTCTACAGGCTACACAACTAGAATATAATTTCAAGAGGTAAAAAAACCCCAACTTTTGCAGAATTAATATCTTTCTTGAGATGTCAGAAACTGTCATCAGTGACACTCAGTTTTACACTGAAGATAACACTTACTTTGCCTGAGCCATTCTCAAAGAATCTGAATGATGTACTTAGTTTTAAACCATGAATTGATCATTAATGAATGGGTTTATAGCATAATGCCAGCATTGGTATTCCCTGTATGTTTAGTAACCTCTTATTCTGCGGTATGGATTAATATTGAGGTTTTTTGGTTCTGAAGCCAGAGACCTGTGAGCCTTCCAAAGGCTGTTAGCCAAGGAGGCTATTTAATGAAGAAATTAGGTTTGCTACTGCTCTAGCATCTGAAAGTTTTCACTTGTTCTATAATTGCTCAGCACTCAGCTGTGGAAAGTCAGTCTATAATGCATGACAGATTATTGTGTAGGTGCCCAGACTGGTGCTGGGATAGAGGCACCCAGGTGGCCACTGCTTTTGTCATTGGATGTCTCTTGGTATTCTGGTGTATTTTGTTAATGATTTTGTATATTCAGAAATGCAATTGGAAAAATCATTAATGCTACCTGATCAATTTTGAATTTTCCAGCTTTTCTATCAGTAGTTTAGAAGCAGATCAAAATTTTATAACCAAGAGCAGATAACAAGGGGTATCCAGACAAGAATCTTACTGTATTTAAACAATGTATTAGAAAAATGAAGCAAAAGTTGTTGAGAAAAATGTACTCTATTCCACTGAATTTCTCAAATGATTGCCTACAGTGTCCAGTGCACACTTTCCTTCTCTGTGATCTGCAGTATTAAAGTATTAACTCTTTGGTATGCATCAGCCATTTCACTTGTTTAGCTTCTGAAGTCACACAGTGTTGGTCAAGGTTCCATGGAGCTAGTCTATAGAATTTTTTTATAGCTTTATGGAAACTTAATATAGTCTGAGTTGACCTTTTAGCATGATCTTTTTAATATGTCAGGTATTTATAAAACAGGAAAACCAGCAACTTAGCAGTGTTCAGTGGCTGACCTTCATTGTAGTTGAAAGAAAAGCATTTCTACAAGTATTGTTAAGATGATATGCTAGAACAGATGAAATTTTCTTCTGACCTGATCTGTTATGACATGTCTATAGGCAAAATGCGTTCCAAGTAATTGCTGTGGATGGGGTTTGCAGTGGAATAATTCAGTGTCTCTCTGCTGAAGACTGTATTGACTGGCTACAAGCAATAGCAAGTAACATTTCCAACCTCACAAAGCACAATGTAAGTATGGATCCACGTAAGCCAGAAGGTTTCCCAATCATATGTGATTATAACTGTCATAAAAGCCTAATGGGTTCACACACAGAATTATCTGCATATAAACAGTGCTTGAGGCTGTCTAAGAGAAGTCAACTCAAGTTTGTCATCAAATCAGACTTTGTGAGAAATCATTGAATGGGAAAATATTCTCCCCTACAGTCATATAGTTCACTTCATCACTATCAGAGCTATTCACTTCTTAGCAATACCAGCTAGCATTAGAAACAAAGACCAGAGACACAGGAGAAAGCCAGGTGTGATGGGTAAGCACATATAAAAGCAAAAAATTCTGTACTTTCTTGATAGTTTGAGAAAGCACATCTATATAAAGACTGGTATAATCAGACCTGAATGAGATATTAGGTCTGTTTAGGTATCATTTAACACAAGGAGAATGGCAAGGTGCTTCTGTGATATAGATACAGATGTTTCTTATCAACAAAGATTAAATGCATTTATGCTTCATGCACTGTACTTTTATGCACTGATCTTGTGGGGTAGGAATCTCTTTTTACTGAAGCAAGAATAAATGTAATGCAAAAGTTTTGCCAGACTACTAGTAAGTTTGATTGAAAGGTCTTCTGGACCTGCCTAGGATGTATTTTGCATTTGATAGATGACATGTAGTTTTTCTGTAGAAGTATATGATACCTTTCCTGTTTTTCCTCAAAAAATACAGAACACATGGGTAACTCCATTATTTTGAATTGAGTTATAACAAGGAAGCCCTTGAGGATTTAATTTATGTTCTCTCAGATTTCCTTAAATCTACTTTAGCCTCCCAAACCTGCCTCTGAATTTGCTTTTGTTTCAAATACAGGGAACACATTGAAGGAAGTTGTATTTCTTGGAGATTTATATTCAAGATGCAAAACTATGTTCCATCTGGCAGCAATACGTAAAAGTCATTGTATTATAAAAACGTGACAGACATGAATTCATCCACCATCTGCAAGCTTCCCCGCAATACAAGCCAACTTTAGGGCTATTTGTTCATCCTTTCAATGCTGTTGCTGTATATAACCTTTCTTGTCTCACTAGGCATCCTGACAAATGAGAGTGCTGATTTTTTCTCTTGCCATCTTTAGTTCAGACTATTAATGATTCTTGCTACCTAAAGTAGTGTATTTGTTTACTTATAACGATAGATGCACCTAAATTTTATCTAATAATGCTTTATGTAGCTCTGATGAGACTATCATTACGGTTGCTTAGTTTAACTTGAATTTTGGTAATGCACACGTGTTATATGATATATTTTCAGTGTTTTAAAAATTAGTAAAGTTTATAATTCTACACTAGTTTCCATAAAATGCAGAAACAATGTATCTGGTGTTTTCTAAGATGGAAATGGTAAATTATACAACTATTATGCCAATCTTTGTATTTACTTTATCCCAAAGACATCCTGTANACTCTGTTTTCTGTAATATACTTTTCTTTTAAATTGTCAGTTGCCAGAAAGAATTAGTTATTTGACAGCATATGTGATAAGTGAATATAAGAACACAGAGAGGAAAAAACCCAAACTGTTGCTCAGAACAATGATTAGATGTGATTAGAGGTCCCTATATTTTCTTTCTTTACAAGATGGTTACTGACATATACATACTGTTGATGTTAGCATTTTTCCTCTGAGAGGCATTTACTCACAGTCATTCTCCGTTACTGTGGTGTCCAGTACCAAAGAAACAAAGAGAGTATAGGACTTTATTTGAACAAATTGACTGATTTTTTAGTTTCAATTAACTTCTTATATCTATCTAGGGGTTATGGAAAATAATTTGTTTCATTTAAATACCATGTAGCTCATAGAAAAGTTAACTTACATGTTCTTTCTCACACGTACCTTTTGAAAAAGAAAGAAGCAGATGAAAACAAGAAAGACTATAAAATCTGAATTGTTTCTGAAAGCATTTCCTTTACCAGTGTGTCAAGTTTGAGCTCTGTAGATTTGGGTGGGATTTATCTTGCTAACTTTAGATGTCTTAAAGCAGAATGTCCGAAGAGTGATCCTTATGATTTACTTTTGACATCTATTTTATGATGAGATTAATTCCCTCAGGACTTGTCTTTCTTTCCTTTGACTGGTCAGGGACCCTAGGCTTATGAGTTCAGAGTTCGATACCTAAGGAGACATGTATATCCTGTCACTGGTGTCTTTGAGGGGCCAGAAAGGGTTTCTCTGAATAAATCTGCCAAGGAAATGCCTGGGTATTTTGACAAAAAGCATACTAGTCTCAACCAGAAAATCTGAATTATTTTACT
>VYZW01041709.1:47498-57941 GCA_013401315.1 Balaeniceps rex
TTTGTCCTCACTTTCACTGGAGAAAAGAGAACAATAATACCTTATCTTTACAATGCTGAAGTTTGGGTAATTGTTTAGGGATTCTGTAAGTCACTAGGTAGAGGGAGAGGAAAAAAGTACAAAACAGGAGAAAAAAAACCAATTAGAATATTAATATCTGTTCCACTTGTGGGAAGAATAAAATATCACAGGACTACATTCAGTGTTTAGTAAGTTATTGAAATAAATTAGTAGCACGTCTCATTTTTCTGGTGGATGCTACCACCAGTAAGAACATACTGTGGAATGTTATATTACATGAATAAAACAATGTCACTCATATGAAGAGAACAGATTTCGCATTTCAATGTTTTAGTTGAAATACCATGGCAGACCATCAGGATGCTCAGATNAAAAGTTAGTTTTAAATTTACCTTGAGAATGCCCATAAGATCTTGCAAGATTTAGTTCACTGTGACTGCACTTTATTCCATCGTGGTACATTTTCTGGATAAAATAACATGTATCTGTGAAATTAATGAGGCACACATATGTTGATGGTGGAAGCATGGCAGTAGCATGAAAGCCATAGGATTAAGAGGTCTACAAAGTGAGTATGTTTGGCACAATGTATGTGTTTTCCTGAACTTAAGCCTTTATTTTGAACAAAGTTCCAAAGTTCAATTGCAATCATGGCTTTAGTCATATGCTTAAAATGTAATGCCTAATGAAAGAAACTGCTACTAATAGGNGGATGCTACCACCAGTAAGAACATACTGTGGAATGTTATATTACATGAATAAAACAATGTCACTCATATGAAGAGAACAGATTTCGCATTTCAATGTTTTAGTTGAAATACCATGGCAGACCATCAGGATGCTCAGATGTTAGTAATTTTTGAGTTTTCAAGGATTTTATGCTCTTAGATGCCCTGTGAATTGCGTATTACAATAATATTTAACTTTTTGTTGATTACTGAGCTATGCATGTTTGGAGCAAATTCAAAAAGATCAACATTAGTATCAAACCTCATATAGTGGTATATTCTGTAGTAGCATAAAAGACAAATACTGTCTATAATTTAGAAGTTCAAAACCTTGTAAAATGAAGACCAAAACAACAGAAGATTATAGGAAGCCTTCGAAATATTACCAATACAATAATTTTTACATATATGATTTACTTTTCCCAAGACAGATAAATTGGGCATTATCAAATAAATGTATGTTCAACTGGTTTTTAAGCCATATTAGGCATTCAGGTGTTTACAGAGTTCTGACACATTGATTTTTTGTTCTGCATCCCATTCTAGACCTTGTAAAGGGAAGCCTATAGAGGTAGTCATTCCAATAGTGATATTTAGGTCTCTGTAGGAACATTTAAAACTCAGAACTGGATATGCTTGTAACATACTTCTGCCATTTTTTTTTCCCATATGTGGTTCTCTTAAGGCACATAGATCTAAGTGAATAAATGCAGTCAGGGCAGCATCAAAATTACATAAATCAAATCTCTCCTACTTTTCCTCCCTTTTTTAACATGGGATGTTACCAGCTTGACATTTAAAAACACACCTGTTTCTATGTCACTGTTATCGGGTGTTACATATGGCCTTGTCTCACATTTACTTACATTTTGGGCAATTTGCTGCATGTCTTATTTTACTAACTTGTTGCTTGTTGACTGAAGAATTGTGGGATATTTTATATCCTCTTGGGTGTACTGATTTAGCTGCAAAGAAAAGTTAAGTCTTGCCAAACTGTATTGCTGTTGCTCCAGTGTTTCATCTGCACTTTTATAATGTATCTGAGTTTAAAGGACAATGTCTAGCATGTGGCAGGTCAGGAAAACAGTGCAAGAAAAGAATATTTCTTTGAGAAATATTTCTTCCAGAATATTTCTTCCAGAATAATGACCTTATCTGGGAAACTTGTATCAAGAAACTTCTGTCTTCATAATTGGAGCATTTGTTATGATACATTCTGATTATGGTGACAGCAGTCATCATTAAGACATGAAGTCTTGCAGTCTTGATTTGGGATATACATTGTAAATTTCAATTAGTCATGATAGCTTTTCAAATGAAATAAAATTGCCTTTCTGTACCAAATGTCTCCCAAGTGCTAAATCTATTAATGCTATTTTTAATAATACCTTTCCAGTTTTGCTGTACATAGTATCACAGGTCTTGCAGCGGTCAATAATATCTAATAAAAATATTACCATCTGTATAACTATAAATTACCACTATACGGCTCTAAAATACAATTTAAGAGAAACAATGTCCTTAGAGACAATAAAATCAAAAGCCCTTCTTTTTAAATATTCTTCAAACAGAAGAACCACAACTTACCTGTTAAATGGAAGCCTTAAAAAAGAAAGCCACATTATTGCAGAGAGAATATTTTTGCAGTTTTATATATGATGCTCTCACACAGCAAAGAATCCCTGCACTTTATCTGATTCATCCAATTTTGTATGGAGTCAAATTAAATTGTAGCCTTGCACTAGTATTTAAATAAAAGCAAAACATCAGAATATTCAATACGTTCTTTAATCTATGTAGGATTTATATTAAGCTCTGAGACTCTTTCTCTTCCTCATTCCATTATTATTGAAGGCTTAAGTTGACACACTATAATAAAGACTATAATCTTTTTATTTACGAGATAGTTTGGAGGGATGTTATACTTGCTCTCAACATCCCATCCTGGTGAAAGGTAGCAAGGAGCCTGTAATTAAGGGAAAAAAAATCTCTTCATTGATTTAAAGTGGCAAAGAAATGATGACAAGAATAAAGGAAGTAGGAGCAGTCTGACTGGGAATGCAGGTAAGTCACTTGGGCATTTGCAGAGAGGTAACACATGGAAAAAGAACGTACTCATTATGAGTTGCCCTTTCCTGCCAAAATGCCAAGCTGCCCTTTCAGTAGCAGTTGGAGACTTCCAGCTACTTTAACCTAGTTTTTGTTGTGCAGTAAACTGTTCAGTATTCTACAATTGGTTTATTTTAAGTGAGAATGTGTTGAAAGTGGCTGTTGAATCACAAACTGCTGTTGATAAAGCAGCAACTGGGAACTGGGAGGCTAAGCAATAATAACCTTTCTTTTTGTATCCCTCCTCTTTGCTTCTTAAAAAAACCCAAACATGAATATCATTATTTGTATTTTAAAGCAAGGTTAGCTTGTTTTCACATCCCTTTCCTCTTATTCACTTTAAAAATACATTTTTAAAAGGTGGTTACATCAAAATTTTTGCCTTTCTTCCACAATCAATTAAAAAAAATAATTAAAAGAAATTGAAATGCACTCAAAAAGCCATAAAACACCTCAGGGTATACATTATTAGTAGGCTAATGTGTTGAAAGCACATTCTCCATTTGGTTGTCTTGCTTCATAAAGTGCCATGGACATCCAGCGCATTCAGGTAGTGCACAGCTTACATTCGCCTGAGGAAAAAAACAGACTCAGAGGAAGAGGCAGAGGGGTGGGGGAGAAGATAGGAATTTCAGTCATTCCGGGACAGTTTTAAGAGGTTGGGGCAAACAAGCCCAGCTGATGGGGAAATAGGCAAAACAACAAATGACCTCTAGGAAGAATGTGCTGCAGAGGAAATGAGCCCCAAATACTTTGGACTTGCCATTTCTCTGCTAACAACAGGTGTTATGAAACTCTGTGACAAGTTTCTTATCTCCTAAAAATACCTCACATAGTTAAGTGGCAAGCATCTGCAGGGAAAGTCTGAAAAGTCTGGAATTACAGCCGTGCTGATCACCTGTGTGGGCATCAACGTGGTTGCAGGGTTGTTTGGGGTTTTTTTTCACCAGTTTGTTTATTTCAGAAAATGAGGTAATTACCTACAAAGCTTATTTCAAAGACTATCATTGAGGTCATGAAGTCAAGCTTGAAAAATTGAGAATGAAGCACCTTGTTTCATTCTCATTTCCCAGTGCACAGTACCCTGTGACTTACTGCACTGAAGAATTATTAATTTCCTTTTGGGATTTTTACCTTTTTGAACTGTTTATAATGACCATATGAGAGGTTTCTGCTTTTTTTCTTTTTTTTTTAAATTGTTTCAAAATTTCTTTGAACAATTTTACAGGCTGAAAAAGGTATTTTCCTAATTGTACCAATCAGGAACTGTAGCTCAGTGAAACGAAGGAAAATTTTCTTTACTGCATTTACGGAATCACTTGAGACAACTTTGGTCTGAAATAACTCTAACTAACTTAGAAAGTAACATAAAGTACAACTTCCATTGACTTCTTTGCAATTGCCTGATTTTCTGCCCTTTCTGATAGTGTTTCAGGTTAGGAATCCTATAAAAGTTATTGTTCATGAATGAAAATATTTCATTTAAATAGTTTTCTTGAATTCATTTAGGAACTTGCTGGCAAAAATAGATTTGTTGGGAACGTAGCTGCCTTATGAGGGGTTTTTTGCTTTTCTGGATTTGTTCTGATTCTTCAATACAAATAACTTTGAACTTTGCTAAGAAGTAAAACAGAGGTCCCAAAGATGCAGTGTCCTTCATAGAATCCTGAATTTCATCAGGGTTATTTCACCTTCGAGAAAGAACAATATGAGATCATAGAATTAAACCGTATCATTGAGACTAAGGGAAAAAAAGAACTACTTAATGTTACGCGCGTGTGTGTGTATATGTACATATACATACGAATAAGATTTAATAGGTGTTAAATGTTAAGGAAAATATATATTAAATCTATAAAAATGTATAAAAGCATTTTTTTGTTGCTTCATTTCTTTCTGAAATCAAACTTGCAATCCTTTGCTATATAGAATAATGTCTCAGAAGGTATTAATCACATATATTTGATTGATATTAAAATGACTATACGTTTTTATATTTGATGCAGGTAATCAGTTCTTTATTCCCCAATTTTCTTTTTTATGAGCCAATTATCAGTTATGCCTGGGTAGTCTGTCAAGAGAGCACTTTATGACTAAAGTGTACATACTGGGTTCCTAAATTCTATTTTGATATGAGATCTTCTGTGATAGGAAAAGTAGTCTCTAATTTTTAGATATAGAGAATGAGGAAATCATAAAACACTACTGGAAAGGAGGCAACCAGGTAGTTAAAGAATGCCTGTTCATCTCACCTGTGACTACTTAATGGTTCAGTATCATAAAATACAACATAAAATGCAACCGAGGAAGAGCTTGATGCATGTTAATCCTTACACTTACTTTTAGCTATATTAGAAGAAAGATAATGTAAGGTCAATGCAGATACACAATTTAGCTCTTTAACATCATAAATTCCAGTTTTATTAATGAGGCTACTTTTCAAATGTCATAAGACAAACCTTATTGCCATTTCAAATTACTGATAGATATTCTACTGCTCTTCCAGTGTGATGCATTGAAACCACATAGAAGATTAGTAAAAGATTAGTAAATTAGAAGATTAGTAAAAAGTATTTTTGTAGCCCATTGTGTCAATAATACACTGACCATTTAAATAACAGGATAAAGTGATTTTTTTCTTTAATCAAATTGTTCAGAGATAGATTTGAATATGTGCAACAATTTTATGTAGAGGTTATTTATTTGCATGTTTCATAAGTTTTCTGTTTGTACAGACAAGGATTCTTAATAAAAAAAGCAGAGTAAAATAGTATATGTCCAGATTCCAAAATTGTTTATAAGTTTATAGGTGAATGATCATGCAAACTTATGGCAGTTTTCTCCAGGGAAGAATCTGTTACCTGCCTAGCAGAAAATATTGTTTTCATTGTGTTTATTTCCTAAGGTAATTTTGTAAGGTAATAAAAAGGATTAAAAACTTCCTATGGCATGTCAACATGCTGCGGCTTCTCACATAATTCAGCTGATTTAACATTGTCAAAGGAGTTTTAGGAGTTCTTCTTCTCTGATTGCTAAGGAACTAGACTTCTCTTTTTGTAACTACTTTTTTGTAAAAATGTAGGAATTCAGTCTAATTTAGCTAAATTAAGTAATCTCACAGAAATGTTAGGTGTTTGTCCCTGAGAAGGCAAGATCCTCTCCACCCAAACTCCCTACATAGTCAATGGATAGAAGACGTCTTTAAGACTTGAAGAAAGTGAACCAGTACTCCTAACTTAGGCACCTATCCCATTAACTATATAAAGAATGCAGACATCTCCAGAGGGTAATTCAATCTCCTTGAATTAATTACCTACCTCTCTCACTTCTAATAGGAAGTGGCAAGAGGGTATTTTAGCATAATAGCCTACGGGTTGGAAGAGTCACCCTGACATGAGAGATGGGAGCTCTCTGTGCTACTCAGCCTGCAGGCCTGGTGCCATCTGTCTCACCCCTGGCCAAAGGATGTCCGGAAACAGAGCAGGGCTGAGGCTCTGCTCCCCCTTCCAGAGCCCCCTTCTCTTTGCCATCCATTGAGCCACGTAACATGTACATTGCCATGTAAAATTCATGCCAATGCTGTTTAGCAGGAGGCAGGGCTCTCATCCAGGCTATCCAGTAGGATCATCCAGACTGTCCAGTAGGATTCATCCAGTAGGAGTATTGCTTAAGTGCAGCAGATACGTGCTTCAGCCTGAGTACTGTATGTCCCATATCATGGGTGGGTACTCTGGTATTACCTAGCATGACCAAATTGGAGACCGACACTTCACTCCCTATACTACAGTGCGGCTTTTATTTTTGCAGAGTTTTTAACCCAACTCAGTTCACTAATCTCGTTGACAGTGTAATCCCCAAACAGTTGTTTTAGCACAACTAAAAGGCTGGGAACATAGGGTGGATATACAGGCAGGAAGAGAGAAGTCAGCACAAACTTCTGCAGCCAAGTTTGCCGTGAAAGAAAGATCAGCAAAAATAGGCCTCATATAGATGTCTTCAGCTGAGCAACTGGGGATTTTCCATATTTGTGAATGTTGTAGTCAGATAAGCCTTCTTTACGCTTTTCCTGTCTGTCTTCTTAGATCTTCCTTTGCAATCCACAAAAGTTTTAAAGTCTAACAAGAATGTGTCTCAGGTTTTGAGATCAAATTAAAATCCATGCTTCTTGAGATGCTCTCACATCATAGGAGATGTTCCCCACCATTTTGGAGTGCTGAGGCTTCTTAATTCGTGGCATAATTTGTGGCATAATTATTACTGCAAAACTACCCCACATTGCTTTGGGGAAGCCGGTTGATGCAAAACGTTTTTGGGGTTTTTTTCTTTATGAGCAATAGACTCGGTCATTACTGAATAAAGGATGTAAATGAAAATATTTGTTGTTTTCCTTTTCCTGTTTGCCTTCCCATTCATTGTGGCTGCTGCTTCACCTTCACAGGGATGTACCTGGGGAAAATAATAGCCTTATTATTGTATCGGGAAAATACAAGTTTTACTGGACATTTCTAGATATATATTTGGTTAATATTTCTTCATTGGAATACCAACCTATAGCTGCTGTCTAGATTTAGAAGAACCCCTATTAGTGCCCATTGTGTTGCTTTACTTTTCTATTCAGAAAGAAAATATTCCTTTTCTCATATGTGGTACTTTTTGGATTTTATTGGAAAATGTCCACTGAATTGCGAATATCATTTCAATTGATACCATTCATGAAGAAAGGAACTGCTAAAGAGACAAAAGGAATGGATGTTCAGACACCTCTTTTACTGTTTCAGATTCCCTTTTTGCTGTACTAATGTTATTAGTCACTTCCATGAAGTATTCTGAGGTGTCGCAAAGATTTTTCTCCTCATGAGTTTTCCTGAGATACTCCAGATGTCTGCAAAGAAACTCTTGAAATTTATTATTGTAAGAGGAGTCATAGAAATGCCAATGCATATAAGAAGCAAATCTTGAAGGACATTAGCTTTATAATTATTAAATATTATACGAGCGAACAATGACTACATATACATTTGGGCTTTCAGCAGTGAGCTGTGTCCTTCAACTCTACGTATTTTTATATGATGCACTTGTTAGAGGGAGTGAATATATTATTTTTACCACTTGTTTTATTCTTTGCCAGGCAGAAAAACACAGGCTACTCATAAACTTACATTTTAATAGTGTGTGCATTCTATTTAAATGTTTGCCTCATTTTGTAACAGTAGCAATATTAATGTTAAAGAGGTTTTTTTTACATCATAAATAGGGTGTTTCACAAGAAGAAATATGTCCTTAGGCTGACACAACCCCTATGGAGTTGTAGAGCTAAACATTCTTTTTCAGTTCCTCTTTAAATAATTGATAAATTATAGTCTGTATGCGTGTTTAACATCAGAATTATTTCCTTTTGCACCAGATTAACATAAATGGATCTTGATATTTCTGTATAAACATAATCTATAAATTTTAAAATATTATAGCAAAAAAAAAATTCTAAAAGGCTCTTGACAAGCTGTTTTAAACAGATTATTTTTAAAGTTATTTGCCTAACAAGATAGCAGTATACATCTCCTGACTATTTAGCAAAGTATGCCTGCACCTTAATTAAGCTAGCTACTCTTGCTGCAGCAGTATGGAGATTAGCACATTCATTTACCAAACAGTAACCATAAATAGCATTTTCATCTCAAAATGTAATGAGCAAAAGTCAGGAAAACATACTATGCAATTTGAATAAAAAAAGAATAGTCCCTAGGTTTGGTTAGCAACTAGAACTCTCTGAGTCTTGCAGATGGTTCTACCAGTAAATTAAGTTGCCATTTACATAGCTGGATAGGTTGCAGGCCAAACCTAGCTTAAAGCAGTTATAGCTGTTTGACCTCTATGTAGTCTTTTGATCCAAAACCCACTTCCCATTACCTTTGTAAGTTCATAGAACAAATCACAGCTTATGTGTTTTATGCTTACATTTTTTTAAAACCCTAAAGACAGACTCGCAGAAACTTCCCACTTGCTCCTGGTTATAATACCATTCATTGTTTACAACGGAGTGACTTAGAAGGTGGTTTGCATCTTGACCAAGTCATCAGCAAATAATAAAAAAATCAACTTGCCGCGTTACAGGTCTGTGTAGCTCTGCTGGCCATGTTGTTTTTATCTGATCAGAACTACAACTCTGAGGCATGTTTTTTCTTTTGGATTTGAATAGACAAGAAACCTTTAGCTCCAGAAACATTAACCTTTCAGCTTAAAAAAAATCTGACATTTTTGCATGTTGATGTCTTCTATCCCAAGCATTAGAAGACAAGAAAAGTTAATACTAATAATGGGATTATTTTCAATGCCACCACTATTTTTATCAGTCTGTCATCAGCTTCTTAGCAGTTCTTTATATTGTTTGTGTCTGTTGCTCCGCTTACTACTGTTATCTCACTATTGTTTCCTGCAGAGCACAGGGGAGTCTACCAATAAAGTGTTACCAGTACTAAAGAACTTTTTTTACATTTTCATATATGAATATTTGTATAATCAAAAATCAATAGATAGCCATATTTTATGTAGGATGCATAGTCTACTAGTCAACTGGAAAAAAAAGAAGGTGCAAGAAGGGACATGGCTAAATGATGAACTAATTCTTCATTAACCTAAAACAGAGGAAAGAAATAGCAGAGTAGAATTTGTTACTAAGAGTGGGCTCAGGAAGTATTGCATGAGTATGTAGAACCAGCAAGGTGGTAGGACTAGATGAGATTTCCTCATCTGGGAAGCAGTAAGGGGTAAAAGGAATAGTTTTGACATACACCAGTGATAACAGAGAGGCCAAGGAAAGGATTGTTTCACTGCATATTGAAAAGAAAATTATTGGTAGACAATGACAAGAAAGTCGAAGTATTGAATGCACTTTTGGATCAGAATTTACTCAAAAGGTCAGTTGTAAACAGATGATTGTCACCATTTATAAGTGTGACACAATCTTGGATACTGTCAGAACATGTTAGAGACCAGACAGGGGACTAGTTATACATTAACGAGAAGAGTTTTAAATATACACGTTCTCCATAATTCCAGCTATGTCCTAATTACATAACTCATAAGCTACAAAAGACTGAACTTCTGTTCTAAATCCATTTGCTGAATACAGAAATATTCTAGATTAAATAAATAATAGTGAAGTAGAAATGATAGATTTTGTGTGGCTTAGAACACACAATGAATAAGGTTTCAGGGTAAAAGCTGTCTTTATATAGCTGTGGCTTCATTTCATTACTATTTTTTTGTCATGACCAGCTCAAAACTAAATCTTTCATAAATTGTATTGTATGTGTTAATACCCTCCTAATTACTNCACCGTTCTGATATATATTACTATTTTAAGTGTTGTTATAATAATATCAAGTTTATACAGCTAACACATCATGACAATATATAACGATGTAACCACATACAATTTTAATCATTATACATCATCTGTTTTTGTTGCAGCTTGGCACACACATTTCACTTGTTGTAAATGATAGCTTTTGTGTTCTACTCATGCCACTGTCTTCATGGTTCATTATACCTTTGCTGAATGATTTGGTTCCTGATTTTTCTTTTA
>VYZW01041710.1:0-10740 GCA_013401315.1 Balaeniceps rex
TTCAAACACTGCCACAACTCAAAGTGCATCAACAACAGAATGCAACAGGACGCAAAAAAAAAAAAAAAGGGAACATTGATTTTATTATCTAGACACGCAAGGCCTGATGTTTCCCTTTAAGAAAGTCAGTACTTCTCACCATGTATGTAAGAACTAGGCATAGGAAGTAACAACACAACTAGAAATTTACAGCATCCTGTTTACATTTCCTCAGGGGAAACCAAAGCTTACAATTCATATAGTATTTCTNTGTCCTCACCATCTTACACTTCCCATTTCTGGACTAAGTCACCCAACTAACTTTTGCTTTGCAAAATTTAGTTATACATCTTTCTGTTAGAGAGAAATACTTTTCTTAACTACCACAAATCTTTAACATGTATAAACTTAAACCTACTTAAAGGACCCTCAGCTGTAAATTCATAGTATATGCAGACACTATCAATAACAACCCTGAAATAGTCACAATTCTTCAAAAGCTGAAAACCACAGCTTTAATTACAAGGCACTGTCCTTTAAGCGTCCTTGTGATAAATATACCTGAGCAGAATAAAGGGCACAAAATCAGCTTCTGTAAATATTGGCACGACAAAAAAAAGAGAGGTGAAAACAAAAAAATCTACTCCAACACTTGGACTATATGAAAATGTAATGGAAGAAGCTTTCCTTTACCCTACAAAAAGGAGTAATTGTTCAACCCCATGAAGGCCTGACCTCTCACTTTAAATTGACAATTGAAAAATGATCCAATCCATGACTTCAGAAAGGCCTTTAAACCTTCTCCATGAACCAAAGCGATTATTATCTTTAAACATTCACTCTCAAGATCAAAGACACTGGACAACATACAAAAACAATGCCTAAGCAATTGAAGTAGCAAAAGCATAACTTCAAAATAATCAAAGGTGCTAACTTCTCTACAATTTGAAACACAGAAAAAGCAACATGCTCACTAGCGTCTGAATAATATTACCACAGGACTTACTTTTTAGGTCAATAACATTTCTATATATCATTTTTATTAAAATGTGTATCATATCTGTATCAACCTCAATACTGATTTATCTACAGGCTATGAATTTTCTTCTGGAATTCAAAAAGGAGTTTAAATTAACTACATGTTAATGAAAAATTAAATATCCTTGTGATGTTTCAACAGAATTTGATGCCTATAAGTGTATGAAATCATACCACCTGATGCAGAGATATACAGGAAGAAGGTATTTCAGCTTTTCTTTAAAACAAAGGGAAATGATCACCACTAAAATAAACAGAAAGGGTTAACAAACATAAAAATATTTCCTAGGAAAGAACAATAAAAAAAAACACTAGCCTAAATTTCAGGAAGTGAGGAGTTGAGCACATCACACCCCGTGCTGAAGTGTCAGGAGTTTCTCAAGACTAGTTCACGGTGACCATGAGCCCTGAGCTGCCTGCAAGCCTTTCCACCTTCCTAAAGAAGAAAGAGAAGGCACACATTTAGGAAAGTCACTGCTTCCATCTGTAACATCTTAAGCATTACTCTTTCAAAGAAAATCTTTGTAATTCTTTCCAAAGCCAAATCTCATGCTTTTTTGCACCTATCTTTCATATTGCTAAAGAGCAAAAGAAAGATGTTTGGGAGTCAGGACTGGATCCTGGAATCAGCAACTGGACTGTAAGGTCTGGCTTGACTTGGCAGAGGACTCAGTGCAGAAATCCTTACGGACAAGGCACAGCAAATAATTTAGGTTAAACTCCAGAAATCTTCAAAGGCTCAACTACTGGAAGATCAGGCTGAAGACTGCTCTAAGTAGTCACAGCCGGTATGAATAGAAAAACAGTCCAGTTTGGATTTAAAAGCACTCTGAAAGTTCAGTTGTTTCACTTTCACTCAAAGGGCAGGATTGATATTTAATGCAGATGAAAATTAAAACACAAATTCATTTATTCATTAACACTATGCCTGAAGTAGCTTAAGGGAAAAATGAGACTATAATAATCTTTTTTCATTTGTATTCTCAATAAAATAGTTTGGTCCTCTATTACCAGCCAAATACTGAGTATTTCTGAGAGTTGCACAGCTCCCTTTTATTAAAGATGCAGGAAGTGATTTTTTTATTTTATTCCTCCAGTAACAAGGAGAGTATTCAGAATAATATCCCTACGGAAATCAAGCAACTGGATAACAGCAAGGACAAAACTGTTATGTTGTGTTTAGAACTGGGAAGACAGAAAAGTAGGAAAGACATTGTCAATTAAAAAAGTAACTAGCAAGTAAGCTGTATTTTGACTTTTCAGGCAGGTGTCACAGACTCATGAAGTATGACTTGGGTCTGTCTTCGTTTCAATATAAAAATGAAATAAAAGTTTGACAGTTTTTTGTTACAAGAACTAATAACCAGACGAAGACACTATTTACACTGATACCTCTATATCATAGCAAGTCAAGGTAATAACCTATATTACCATATTTCAGGGAAATCGGCATAAAGTCCACTTGTGCAATCATCTTTCCTTATATCAGAGAAAAAATGCTTTTAGGCATATCGGCTTGGATCATGAAACAAGCAAAACACTGCAAAATACTGTATCTAGCTTGAAGGCCAGTATTTTTGAATACTCAAAAACACGCAGATGATGCCAATTCAAGAAGTTGGCAGTGGGGTATGGATCCTATACTTTTAAATGCACTAAGAAAATTATTAAAAAAAAAAACAAAACAAAACAAAAAAAACAAACCAATCACAACAACTCTAAACTTTCCCTGTGTACCAAACGGAAACAAAACAAAAATACTGGCATACATGCTATAGCGTTTAATGGTCACAATTCATCATTTATCAGATTAGCAACCCTATCATAAATATCTACTATGGTGCCTATGCTCTCAGAAAAATATAAATATTAGGTACACAGATTAAGAAATCTATTTATTGTCAGATATAGTCTGTCCAGATGAAAACACAAGTCTGCTGTTAATGAACTAAAAGAATGCCATTCAAGTCCACCACACAGAATTGAAAGTTTGAGTTTTCAGTTAGAGAAGACATTAACTGATTAAGCATATGATGCCAACAAAATCACATGAAAAACTGGCATGCTCTTACTAGAGAGAAGCTACTTATTGACATCCATAAACAAAGACACACACAGAGAAAACACAAAATGAGTATCAGAGTAACAAATCCCCTGAAAAATAAGTGATTCTTTCAGGTCTGCACACTACAACAAACGATAAACCTCACTAAACAACTGCAAAGTTTAAAACCGTGCCATTTATTAACTGCATGGAAACAGTGTCAAAGCTACTGTCATTTTCTCCCCCCCCCCCCCCAATTTGAACGTTTGTCTAATTGCAACATAAATCAACCCTATTCCATCACAGTTTGAGAGACAGTCAAGTAGCAATACAATTAAACAGGGAGCACGTAGCTCATTATGCACTGTCAAACACACATTTTGTCTGTATTCTTACAGTTTGTCCAAAGTGCCCAAAAATACCAGAATCAGATTTGCAAAGTAACTGTCAATGATAATAAACTTTCAGTTTAAAGATGGACTTGTTTAAATACTCTTAATGTTACAACCTTTAAGTACTTTTCAAATTAATCATCCCTCACAGAGCAGCAGCAATCAAGCTTTGGGTCAACTCAGCGACAGATTTCTGTGATACAGCCTTCGGGGAAAAACTTGACCTCAGGAGTTGAGTCAGCAAGCAGGTGCTCTCTGCTGTGAGCCACTGATGACAACTCAATGTGGAAGGATGAAGACAGAATTAGAGCACTCCCAGCCATTCCTGCCTTATGTAAGCAGCACTGTGCCTCATGGCAGCCGGCAATCCTCTCTGCAAGGTGCAGATGGACTCGCTCAGCTGTAAATGCAGCACAGCCTTATTAGATCTCTAATAGCCTACTCGCATCCGACTGAGAGGACACTATGAATACAGCACTCAAGCTTGCGGAATTAATGGATGAAAACTTGTCACTGAAGTTAAACGGCAGCTGGCAAGTTTAGGGACAAAAGGGCCTGACCCTACCAAAACCTATTTACTAATTTATGAGTGGAAAGAAAGTGGTAGGACAAGAGAACAAAACAGGGATGGCGGTATTGATGGTTCCTCATACTACACTTGAAGTCATAAAACACAAATGATAATGAATCCTTAAAACATTTTACTTAGTTCTGCAATCATAAAAGAATCAGGTTAGTTTAAACCTAGCTAAGCACTCAAACAAAAACAGTAAAGTCATTCCTCATGACTTCTAATGGAAGGAGCAGGGGAAAGACTCAACTCTCAATCCATGCATCAGACCAAAATCCAGAAATTAATTAAGATTTGCTTACATAAGGAAAGGTGGTTTTATTATGTTTCGGTCAATAATCAATCTCAAATTTAAAGTAGTACCAGTCTGGACAGTTAGCTACCAGGAGCACACTGCTGAGATGGATGTCCAGGTGCCAATTGCTCAGCATTTGCCAACACAAAGCAGCTGCACTCAGGACGACCGATGACCCCAGAAGTTGCAGAGCCCAACTGATGCGCTGCAGGCAGCAGAGAAGCCTGCATAGCAGCCCGTATGTTGCTGTGTTTTAAATTTGTGACTAGAACAATGCTGATAACACACCAGTGTTTTAGCTATTGCTGAACAGTGCTTGCACAGTGTGAAGGCCTCCTCTGTTTCTCACTCTGCCCCCACGATGAATAGGCTGAGGGTGGGAGAGAGGTTGGAGGGGACAGCTGATGCAAGTTAATAAAGGGATATTCCATGCCATACGACATCATGCTCAACAATACAAACTCGGGGGTAGTTCTTCCAAGGTAGTCTTTGCTCAGAGACTGACTGAGCATCAGTATGCTTGTGACAGGCGGTGAATGTTTGCCTTTGCACCACTTGGTTGGGGTTGTTGGTTGGTTGGTTTTTTGGGGTTTTTTGTTTGTTTGTTTTTTAACTTTTTTCCTCCATTTATTAAACTGTCTTCATCTCAATCCACAAGCTTTTTCTTGCTTTTGCTATTCCAATTCTGTCTCCCACTCTACTGCAGGAGGAAGTGAGCGAACGGCTGGAAGGTGCTTAACTGCTGGCCAGGGTCAACCCACTACATAGATACACCATCCACATCATCCTCATCTACACAGATAACTGAAAACTGGCATTTCCTTAACCAACTCCAATCGCTTCATCTGACATTCAGGTAAATTTTGCTATATTTATTGCTAAATATCCCAAACCAGGAGTTACACTTTTTTGACAACTGCATATGAATATACCAAGCTAGCATTTTCCAGCTCTTTGTTTTCACATGATTTGGATATCTCATGGTTGAGACCTTGACCCTTACCTGTGCCCAGCCACTACACTGTTAATAGAAATTTCCGAATTAACTAAATGATTTGCTAGATGATCTTCCCCTCTCCCTGAGAGCAAACACAATCCAACTACAGCAGAAAAACTCAAAAGAAAAAGACATGAGAGGTCTCAAATAGAAATTTAATTATATTTGGAAGCACTTAATACATAGGAATGAATGAGGTATGAATGAATGAGCGCAACTGCAATAGGGAATAAAATAATGAGGACCTGCAATTGGCAGAAAGCTATGGAGAAGAGACAGAACAAGGGCTGAAGTTATCACACAGCCAAAACTTAAACACAAGTTATTTAACTACATAGATTACTGGGGAAAAGGCACAGACATATTTCAAGTATAGTGAGGAACTAACGTGGAATTAAAGTTCACTGGTGTAATCTATCTTCTTCTTGCTGAGAACAACGTATCCCTCATATATAAACTTTTGTTACTGCAGAACAGTGAGATGACCAAACAAAAGTATCACTATTAAAGCCTAAAGATTATCTTTTCTAAGGCAAAAGTTTGAGCAGTTTTCCCTTCTGTATGTTTTAAAAAAGAATCACCTACACCTATTGTACTTAAAAGATTTAGCCCACATCGCAGAAGCAGTACCACAACCTCTTCATTCTTGCCTGCACAACATCACTCACCTATTCTACTCATCAGTCAGAGGTCACCGCATAAAACCCTAGTGCACAACTACTAAAATAATCAACATAATATAAATTCAGGGAAGACTTATCCGGTGAGTTCAAGTTGCATTTTTCTTCAATAATACAAAATTGGAATGTAAAGCCTCAGAACCGACTTTCCCCTAATTCAATATACCCACACCCTAACTGACGCTAGAGGACTGACAGGCAGCAAACAAAATACAGCCAGCTCTGCAGAGGCAGACTTAAAGCTACATTGCCTTCTCTGTGTTTCTCGTCTCTGTGTATTTAATATTCACCACTCTCCATATGTGAATTCTTTTAAAATTCATGCCCTCTGAAGGCACAAAATACTCAGTTTTAACTGCACTCATAAAGGAATTCAGTTTAAACTTGTGTAAAAGTAGCCTTTGGGTTTAAATATAGGACATACACTCTAGGCTTAAAAACTGCTTCATATTTCACTTTGCTGTTCAAAGAACTCCTCTTCCCCTATTTGAAAATGATGAGACAGTTGTGAAAGTCAAAACTGCTCATTCCATGTTGCTGCTATTCAGTGACAAGCAGCATTGGTACAAACAGAAATGACCTTCACTATGGGGAAGGAAAATTTAGGGGAAGAAAAGAAGACCGAGGGTGCAAGAACAGTGATAGTCCTCAAAATCCTTCTCATACACCTGAAATAACAACAGAAATAGCAAAGCAGTGACTACTAACTCATGGTAACAACTACACATTTATTGGGACAAAATGGAAACTCTCACAAATTAGCAGGAAGAACCAGTGACAAAGTCTCAAGTTTTCACCTAAGCTTTCACAGGACCTACAGAAAACCCTTGTCCACTACAGTAGCTAATAAAATAGACATAAGCACCCAAAATATTACTCTGGATCTATAACGAATATGTCTTCTAACATTGTCTTTTCATTAGCTATCTAACTGAACAGTAAAAGCCTGCTATTTATTTCAACTCCAGCTTAATAGCAACTCTTCATTGCTAAATTCTAATTAAAACAAAGACTTAAGTAAAATTTTTCAAAATTACATCCTTCCATATGAGGCCTACGATATTTTTAAAAACTTTTCTCAAAGCAAAATCATATTGCACCTTCCAAAACACTTGTGTGTTTCAAGACTTTTTCTGTTCAATTTTCAGGCACTTCTCCCAAGCTCCAAAAATATTTAAAATTAGCATCTTCTATTACGCTACTATCTTAAAGAAAGCACACAAAGAATATTTTATGCAAAGTCAGACAGTAAAACTAAAAATAAAGGCAACAGTTGGAGGGATTATTACTAAGAAAGTATCACTAAGATACCCAAGCTTCAATCAGAGAAATAAACGGATTCAGAAAGGGGCATGAGAAAACATATACCAATATAAATAGAACACAATAAATGTTCCCCTGCATGTTTTCTTTGTGCTACTTTAGCTGCACAATAGCAGTGGAAATTGCTTTCTAGTGTCTTGCAGAGACTCCTAAGGGAACAGAGTAAACAGAACTGCCCCTCAGCCAGTGGTTCTCAAATGAATGGTGGCAACTATGCACAACAGACTACAGAAAATTCACATGGCCTAAAACTCTGACAGTTCAAACGCTGTAATGCGCGTTACTTAGAACCACAGCAGCCACACTGGAAACTCTGAGGCCACACACATGAATAATTCTTTTTTAACTTCCTTCTCAGGTTAGAGGCTATGTCACGAGAACCTGTGTAAATGTGTTATTAGTGTGTTAACGCCAATTATGTGTTAAGAGCTGCTTGTCCTTTTCTCGGGGGGGGCGGGGAACCAAACCATAGATGGTTGTTGAATATCTCTACGGAAGGAGACTCCACAACTTCCTTGTGTAATCAATGCCAGCGCTCAGCCACCCTCACAGTAAAAAAGTGTTTCCTTACGCTCAGACAGAACCTCCTGTGTTTCAGTTTGTGCCCATCAGAGAGGTCAATTTGGACAGTTCAATTAAGTTTAAAAAAAAAAAAAAAAAAAGAGACAATTGCAAGATGGTTTTGGGAAAACACTACCAATGCAAAAAAAGTTCTTAGAATAGCAGTCGTTGAAGTCAAGATATTGTTTTGACTATTGGTGCCTAGAATTCAGTGTTTTTAACATATTTAATTTTCCTAGAACAAAGAACATGTTCTAGTATTTGACATGCGTGGTGGTTAAAGAAGTCTAAGGAAGCTGCACAACAAAACATTACCGATTCACCTTTATTTTCTTCCAAACAAAGCTGTATTAACATAAACATACAGACTGTACAACTACAGAGAGCAACGCTTCTCTTCCGTGAAAGACATTAGCATACCAGGGTTATAGGAATTCTGAGGACCATGCTAAAAAGGAACAAAACCTAAAAATGTACAATTTCCTAAGCAAAATAGATGAAATTTATTTTTGTAAACAGCTATTTTCTAAATAAAATTCCTCCTGCTAAAAGTGAAGCCTGTGGAATTCACAACCAGTTTGCAAAGTGTCAGCCTGTGTCTGAATGGGACAAACAGCCAAGCATCCTGAGAACATCAATTTCCCAGATTCAAGCTGTCTTGCTCAGCCAGAGCTGCTTCATTCACGACCTTCTTTTAGCCACATATTAAGTGTAGAAAAAAGAGTGACACTTGCCAACACTGACTTTGCTGTTTTCCCAAACTGCTTGAATCTCAAGGACCAAAGACTCCAGAACCCACAATATTTGCTTATACAGGGCAGAGTCCTTGCAGTTGCAGACTGCAGAGGTTTCTGAATCCCTGTGGCAGCCCTAGAGCCTGTAATTCTAAACTGCCGTCTGCAATCAAACCACCTCTATGAAACAATTTCATTAATAAACTAGCAAATTTCTTTTTTAAAAAAATAAATAAATGAAAAATACAAAATATGATCAAACTCAGAGTAAGTCCTGTCAGCCATACATCTTACCATAGGAATGGTCTAAGGTCAAGCTCCAACTACAAGCAAAAGGGATATAGCTACCAGGCACTTTTTCTGGACAGCCAGTCTCAGTCTTGATCTTTTTCTCATTCATACATTGTGCCATTATTACAGGAGCTTATATGCATATGATACATGTGTACCCTTGCAAGAACTACTAGAGAATTAAACAGACATTTTAGTTAAAACAAACTTTAAAAAACCCTCAGCTTCCAAAACTGGTAACAGCCAAAGCTCTTTGGATCCTTCTTTATATACTTACTATTCAGTGTTCAAAAGCTGAGATCAATGGCGTCAACAAAAAAATGTAATAAAAACTTCTGGTAGGAAACTGTGGCCCATTTGGCTTTCTATACTAGAGAAAACATTTTACCCAACTTCCCAACACTCGTGTAACAGTACAGCTTTATTTTTTTTTTGCCTGCCAGCACATTTTAATTCTACAAAAAGTAGTCTACAGAAGGCTTACCTACACATTCGTCTTGAAGAGCCAGAGCTCATCTGCAAGCATTCAGAAAACTGGACATTATAAATATAATATTGAAAATATTAGTTGACTTTTCACAAATGAAATAACTATGGTATTTGAATGTTCCATAAAATCTCTCCCCATTCTATCTGGTTTAAAAAAAAAAAAGTACTGCTACATGCTTGTGCTGAAAGAGAAGTCACTGATGAGGGTTTCAGGTCTACCTGAAACACAATTATTTTTGCAGTTGTGGGCTTTGTTCAGATATTACTTACAGATCCCTAGTAACATCAGCAGGAATGAACTACACAAAAGAGCCATAAAACTCACTAGCTACAAATTACTGCCAAAAAAACCCAAACCCATCAAACCAATCCGCCCTGAAGTATTCTCATCAACGACACTAAAACGCAAGCAAAAATTTAAAGTGTGACACGGACCAATACATGTTTGGGAAAGAAAACCAGGGGTTTTTTTTATACATATACTCACAAAGAAAACGACTACAAAGATGGTTTTTTTAAAGCCTCAAAAAAGGAAAGCCCTCCTTCTTGTAATCAGGGAGATGGAAGAGCTGAATCTTATTTTCACTCATTTATCATCCTTTATTCGAAGCTCTCATTAATTCGGCCTGGGGGGAGGGGAGGCAGTGCAAGGGGAAGGAAAAGAGCGGCGGAAGGACTCGGCAGCCTTCCTGCCCTGCCTGCCGCAAGCCCGCCCGGGCTCTTCCCCCGGCCCTCACCAGCTCAGGCCCGCCCGGCGCCGGCACCTGCGGCCGCAGACCGCGCACCACGGCCGGAGGCGCGCCGGGAGGAAGAGGAAGGCAAGGCCAGGCCGCTGGCGTGGGCCGAGAAACCCTTCTCCGCCGGCAGCCTCGCCGCCGCCCCACGACGGGGCAGCAAGCGAAGGCAGCGGCCGCGCCGCGACCGGTTTCCCCCCGCAGGCGAGGGGCCATCATAGCAGCCGCTGCCCGAGAGGAAGGCGAGAGGCTGCGGGCAGGTGGCGGGGCTCGACGGGCCCGCCAAGCTCCCCGCCGCCGCGCCGTGTGGGGCGGCGGGAGCTGCCCGCTGGGTATCATTCCGCAGGGCCGGGCCAGGCTCCCTCCCCTCCGCCCTCTCGCCTATACACTCACACAATAGACCCGGCCTTCCTCCCCCATATCCGGGGACTATATGCGGAGCCCGCGGAGGCTTTTCGCCTTACTCGCAGCGCTTTCCCTTCCACCCCCGGGCGCCTACCGCGCTCGCCCGGCCGCGCTGTTTACCTGCCTCGGTGCCGGCCTGGCTAGTCTCCCCGCTGGGTTTGGGAGGCCGCCCCCTCGGCATGGCTGCCCCCTCCCTCTCCCTCTCCC
>VYZW01041710.1:11163-31864 GCA_013401315.1 Balaeniceps rex
GGGGGCCTCCAGTCCTCCCGAGCAGAGGGACCGGCACGCTTGTCGGTGCAGCAGGAGGCCCGAAGTTTCCCATTCAGAGCATAGAAAGAGGCGGGGCCGGCTCAAGCCGGGCCTGGCCAAAGCCGCGGCGGCGGTGTCGCCGCTCCCTGGGGGGCGATCGTTGCCTGCTTTCCCCTCCCGCGCCCTCCGTGAGTTCTGGCTTTAGCCTGAGAGGTGCGTGGCGTGTGCACGGCGGACGTGGGGCTCAGCCCGGCCCCAGAAACGCGTTTGCCTCCCGCGCGCATCCCTGCCAGGGCTGGCGGGGCTTGCTGCTTAAATACCGGCCTGTCTGTGACCTGCCTGAGCTCCGCTGCCTGAATCACGTACTACCTCAGGAGCTCTTTGGGGGGGGGGTTATCCTAAAAGATCACTGGATCCTTCAGTAGCAGGTTTTGGGTATCATAAGCCATAATACTTAATTCTGTCACCTGTAACTCGTGTGCACTGGAAGTGTGCCCTCTACAACTACCTGAAAGGAGGTTGTAGCGAGGTGGGTGTTGGTCTCTTCTCCCAAGTAACAAGCGATAGGATGAGAGGAAATGGCCTCAAGTTGCACCAGGGGAGGTTTAGATTGGATATTAGGAAAAACTTCACTGAAAGGGTTATCAGGCACTGGAACGGGCTACCCAGGGAAGTGGTTGAGTGCCCATCCCTGGAGGTATTTAAAAGACAGGTAGACGTGCTTAGAGACATGGTTTAGTGGTGGGCAGGTACGGTTGGACCAGATGATCTTAAAGGTCTTTTCCAACCAAATGATTCTATGAAAGCTATCAATAAAGATGGAGATGTTTCTATTGCTAGCTTGTTCTGGTGCTTCATGGCTTTCGTTGCCTCCAGCGACACTGCTGTATGTCATCTTTGAATTCATAGGGCTTCAGCTTCTAAAATGGGATTTTTATTACACCTCTTTCTTGCTAAATAAAACTTCTAATACAAAACACTTGCTTTTGATGGGTGACTTGATTAATCTTTTTTCATTATCTCAACAGTTTGGCCTATTTAAGATTCTAAAGCTTTCTCTGAGTTACATTTTCTTTCTGCATCTTTTAATTTTTAATTACCCTTTTAAAAAGGGTATATTTCTGTACAAAGGGGACTGCTGTGATAATACTGCCTACAGTGATAAAACTACCTTTTTTTGGTTGGTTTTTTTTTTTCCCCCGGCTACTCAGTCTTATCACCCAAAGATTGATCCAAAACCCACTTCCCACTGAACCAGGTTGCTGCTGCTTAGTTGCTCAACTGTTACAATGCTCAAGTTCTTCTCGTTGCTTTACCAGAATATCCTTTTTTTTCCTCCTCCCATCCCATACGGCCAGCACCTGGCCCATTTCTTTATTTCAAACCATATAGTGTTTCAGTAGCCTGTACTAAAACACATTTAAGGTGATGTAGGCTTAGTTAAGCAAGCTGGATAACCCTGTCCTCATTTATTACATTTATTACTTTAATGTCACTTTCTGTAGTCTCTGCAAATAGTATTAAGCAGGTACTTCAGATCACTGACCAAAAAAATAGGGCAGGCTGAGTACTGATACCTGTAAACAATAGTAGCAAAACATTACTTAATAGTTTTGTCATCATTGAATGCTAATTATCACTTTGTTAATTCATTTCTCTTGTTCTGTTGCAAATGTATGGAGCCATTTTTTTCATCAGTTCTGAGTTAAATGCCTTTCAGGTACCTAATTAAATTACATCTAAAAAGTGCCTTTAGCTACCAAATCTAACCATACCAAAAAACAAAATCAGTGTTTTGGAATGTGAGATTTCATTTCTTCCTGAAGCCTAAGGTTGGGTAAGCAATATTTAGATATTTTCTTATTCTATTTGCCAGTAAAAAGTGTACTGTGTTTAATTTTTTCTGCAGAAATGCAGCATCGGAGCATAAATACGGAAAGGAGGACTGAAGCTGCTGCGACCCTTGCCTGGGGCTCCTGTGAGCTGCCTGCTCACTACAGCCCAGCTACAGGCAGGGAAAAGGCAAAGAACAGCAGTGGCCTCTGGTGGTTATAGGCTAGTTCTGTGCCGAAAATTAAGCTTGCCGGTCGTTTCAGCAGTGAACTACAACCCACGAGTACATGAGACAAGGTGACAGCTCTTCGCATGATTTCAGTTAGACCCTAGGGGCAGGACTCAAACCCAAAGAACCCCGATTGAATCAGTACCTAAAAAACTTTGCACAAGCTCACTATTTTAACTACTTCTCCTGATTTTGTTCTACCTTTATTATCAGGATTATCTGTATTTCTTGTTGACGTCTTCTGCTTTAGGATTAAGAACTTTGAGTCATGAGTTTTGTTTCAGTTTTGAAAAGAACTGACGTACACTTTACAGGAATATAAGTGGGATTGTGTGTGCAGGCAACTTCTGTCTCTACCGATGGTGATGAAAATTGTACCTCATTTTTCAAGTCTAATGCAAAAGCCAACTTCAATTTCTATTTTAGCTTTTCAGCATGATTGTTCCCTGCATGTCTTTCAGTGTTCAGCAGCAGTACATACAATCATGGTTAATTTTGTACTGCAAAAGTCTGTGCATCATCTGTTCCAAATTTATGTAGTACGTTTTTCGTTGCCTATCAGTCTTCTAACACTTTTGCATCACTCATTCTGTACAAAACTAGCTCTGCATAAAAGTAGAAAAGACATCAGATTTTACTTCAGATCCTCAAGGAGCCTGTGGTACTGGGAGACAAATAACAGTTTATGAAGAGTATATAGAATAGGTGTTGAAGAGCATATGAAAATACTTTTTATTAATAAGGAATTCCATTGGTAAATCATATGCTTAAAATAACCGTCTCTAACTTTACAGCCAGTTTGAATCTATTGAAGCTGTTCAATCTCTGTAATTTTCCTTCTTTGTCTGTGTGATTGACATAATATTTTTCCCCTGCACTTTGCAACTCCTGGAAGAAAGGTATTTCATGCATAGCTAAACCTGTTGCTCCACTTGTTAGTGAATCTGTTGTCTACATTTGCAGAGATGCTGATATTTCAAAATGTTTAAAATTTGTTATATTTTCTAAATAATAAAATAACCTACTACAGTCTTTCTCTAAAGTCTCTGGCATTACTTTAGAGGTGCTACACAGGAAAATTCTCAGTTTTGGGGTGTGCCCTAGCCTTGCAACCCAGCACCTTCTCAGGTGAGAGCCTAGCAGACCATTACTCGTGCTCTGCTGTCCATGCAAAGGAAACCGGGGTCTGTTCCCCAGCTGGAATCTGTAACATAATACAGAGAGTGTTGCATGGTTGGCCTTTAACTCTTTCTATCATGAGTTTTATCTGGTATCGCTAATTTCTGGGAAGAAAAGCAGCTATAGTGCAAGATTAAATATGCAAGATTAAAAGTTATGCCTGTTTTTTATCTACAGATGAAGAATATAGCGACAGAGAGTAAGGTTAACACAAGGCCACAGAGCAAATTGAAATCTAGGTTTTACTACCACTAGTAGTACTAGATGTGCTGCTAAATTTTAAGGGAAACTGATGAAATCCAGCGAATCATCTCAGTAAAGTTACTTACTAAGTAGGGTACTGTTTACTGTTACAGTTGTCAGACCCGTACTGTTGTAAGATACTATTTTCAGTTGCTTATGGCTTTGCCACACTTGAGCTGTTTGGACTAAAATTCCCATGCCAGCTGTCTAACTGCGGTTCGGGTTTGGTTGATTTGAACAGACTGCTTCTATTTGTCAGATTATGTTTCAACCTCTTTTTTTTAAGAGGGCACATAAAATTATTTGCTGCACTCACCTGTGAAACCAGTGATTGAAAATTTTGACTCTAGCATGAATTTTAAGTCAGGGTGAGTCCATTACTCTCTCCAATAAAACTTCAAATTTATCCTTTTTATATATGTTTCAAAAAAATTTATTAGAATGTGCTCAATTATTTTTTTTTCCATTTTAAGGAACTGGGTCATGTAACAGCTCTCTCTCCGTGTTTTCCAAGCTGGGGCAGCTCAGTACTTTCCCTGAGTTAAAGCTGTAGGTGTGTAGTACTCCAGGTTGGCAAATCCTTCCACAATTTGCTTAAAATCATGACATTTAAATAAGTATAACACCTTCTGAATTCTCATGTTTTAGCTTTTGCATGTCTGAATGCTTGTGAACTAGAAACAAACATGCTTCTGATGAATGTATTTTTGTGTCATGGTTTGACTTTAGGCAATGGCATTTTAAGAAAAAACATCGCAATTTTTGCAGCATGATGGAAATACTGATACACCAAAGTAGTTCTGTGTTCAGCCAGAGGTGAGAGAAATAAAGGCCATCGCAATATCCTAGATACACAGTATAGCCAGGCCTCCACAGAAGGGTGTTTCGATAGCTATACTGCACATTTGTCTACTGTAGGCACAAAACAGTAAATACACTTGTACCTGTTGCCAAAATGAAGTAAGCTGTACCATGAAGAGCAAGTTTATTCTTATATGATATAATCTGAACTAGTACCTGCAGTAGTGTGGAAATGTCAATTAAAGCAGCAGTCTTCTCTCAGGTTACTATAATAGCAAAAGCTAGAGTAGGCCTGGTGTATATTTAGCATGTATGTAATTGTTAAAATTATACGCAGTGAGAACTGCAGTATACATTTTGTATGAAGGATTTCACTAAAGAAGTAGTTTTCCAATGTTAACGTTAATTTCCAAGGAAAGACAAATGTTTTCTGCTTTGCTGGGTTGGTTTCAAAGAAAGGGTGCCTCCTCTTGATTTGCTTTTGTGTGGCTAAAGGACTTGGGTTTCCAGCCCTGTCAACTGGCTTGCTTCTAAAAGTGCTATTCCAGTGGAAAATAGTATTTTGATGAAAAACTAATAACCTGTAAAAATCTAATGTTTACACTCATTACAAAAAACATTTAATGAAGATTGAAGAGGTAAATGAAAATACTGTTAGCCACTTGAATAATATCCATAAAATTCTCATTGGCAGCCATAAGGCTGCATGCACAGTTCAGTATTTTAAGAGAAAATTCAGCATAGTGAGGTAGTATACTGTCATACGATAGTATATTGAGGCAGTGCAGCTGTATTTTAATGTGTGTTTCACCTTTAGGTGAAATCTTAGTGTATTTTGAGCCTGGGACCGCTAATCCAGTAAGAACAACACTGAGTCTAGCAGCTTCTTTTAATGTGTGCTACTGATCTTGGATATCTCACGTCTGTGTGACTTTCACCTGCTGCCAGCTGGGCACTAACTCAAACTGATCATCTAAAGGATAGAAATTACATTCATTATCTGTGTGGGAGTTCTAATTGGATTGCTATGAATTCCTACAAAACCGTGTTATTTAGGTTGGCTCCTACACTGGGATTTAAAGGCTCATTCCACATTTAAAACTGAACACAGATACCACAATTTTCTTGTGCAGCTTTCCTAAATGTGCAGTTTCTACTATCACATTGATCAGTCTGAGGCTCTATGACTAAGAGCTGTGTCTTTTCTATTGCATTTGATTCTCCCATTTTTCTTCTATTTGTGTAATGCATACCCTGTGGTGCAGGTACTGAACTGTGTTTTCTGTTTGTGAGTGTAACATGCCTGGAAGACATTCCAGTCATAGGATCATAGAATCAGTAAGGTTGGAAAAGACCTCTAAGATCATCTAGTCCAACCGCCCTTCAAATACAACCTGCTAATCTTCCAGCAGCTTTGCTGCAGGGATGCCATAGTGTACTATCTGCTCTAGATGGTATGGGGTGTTGGTTTTGCTTTGCTTTTGAACCTGTTTTAAATAATTTGTCAGAAATTTAATAAGTTTCATGATTTCTTTCAGTGACACTAGTTTCTGTGTTGTCTGTAGTACCTGCAATTGCAGCCTCTAAGCTTTCTCTGTGTGTTTTCTTCGTGTGTCCTTTTTTGGGGGTAATTACACGATCCTTGTGGTTTTATGATCATGCATTGTATAATTAAAATCTGCCTTTTGTGGTTGCAATTTTGCTCTCTATTCTCAAGTAATAATATAGGAGTCTTCATAATCTACTAGGTTTGCTGATGCCTTACTGTGTACTTGGCATTTAATTTCCTGTTTGTATGCTGCCTCGTCTTGATGTCTTATGATAGGCTGAGGTTTATGTTTTCTGTTTTATGTTGCCTTTTCTTCCCCTTCCTTCTTCCTCCTCTCCTCTTTCCTCTCATCTTCCCTCTCCTTTTTCCTTTTCCCTTTGTCCTGGTTTCAGCTGGGTTAGAGTTACTTTTCTTCCTAGTAGCTGGCATAGTGCTGTGTTTTGGATTTAGTATGAGAAGAATGCTGATAACACACTGATGTTTTAGTTGTTGCTAAGTAGTACTTAGACTAGTCAAGGACTTTCTTTTTCAGCTTCCCATGCTCTGCCAGGTGCACAAGAAGTTGGGAGGGGGCACAGCCCAAGATAGTTGATCCAAATTCACCAAAGGGCTATTCCATACCATATGACGTCATGCTCAGTATATAAACCGAGGGGAGTTAGCCGGGGGGCAGCGATCGCTGCTCGGGGACTGGCTGGGTGTCGGTCGGTGGGTGGTGAGCGGTTGCATCACTTGTTTTCTTTTCCCTGGGTTTTGTTTGTCTCTCTCGTTCTCCTTTTCATTACAATTATTATTATTATTATTATTATCATTATTATTATTATTATTTTATTTTAATTATTAAACTGTTCTTATCTCAACCCGTGGGTTTTCTTACTCTTGCCCTTCCGATTCTCTCCCCCATCCCACCGGGGAGGGGGAGGGTGAGCGAGCGGCTTGCGTGGTGCTTAGTTGCTGACTGGGGCTAAACCATGACACCTTGTCTACAAGTTTTGGCATGACATTTTCTTCTGCTACAAGTGTATGACCCCAGACAGAAGGTCTGTCCATCATCTTATTTTTCTTCATAGTACACCATGAGCGATTTTATGTGATCTTGTAATTTGCTTGTCTTCTCTGCTCTGTATTGGGTTTTGATGGTTTTTAGTGTTGGGCGTGGGTTCTTGGGTCGGATTTTTGCTGTGTTTCTGTGCTTTTCCTATATTACATGCCAAATTATCTCTGAGGCTGCTCTGTTGGAGAGTTGCTGTCCATATTGCACTTGTCTGTATCTCTTCATAATGTTAACATGGAGCTTTTGCATATTTTCATTCAGTCTCCTGCAGCTTCATTCCTATTTCTAATTTATGAGGATTTTAATCCAACAATTACAGAATTCAGCTATCTTATATAATTCAGAAATGTACTGGTCTGTTGCTTCCCCAGATTCTTGACCAGAGTTGTTTGTTTTTTTTTTTTAAAAAAAAAAACACCTTTCATTAGTTCTTGAGAGAATGTAAAATCCTAGAAGGCCTCTAAAAGCATGAATTTACCTGGTCTTCTCCTGGTATATCCAGATGCTGTTGGAATATGTAGTAGTCTTCACAAGTAATGACTAAGATATGCCTTTTCAAATGCATTCCTACGTCCATTTTGTTGTAAAGAATGCCCAGTTACTAAACATATTGTCTTTGTGTCTACAATGAGTTCATGATTTCATGTATATGCAAGATTAAACTTGTTTCTGACACGTGCATGTTTCAAACGTTGAAAGAAAGAGTACAGGCTCAGGACTTCATTCTGTCCTCCACATATAAAGACCTCTCCTGCAAAGCAGTTTCTGAAATGAGGCTTTCCGTTCATAGAAATTACACTTTATATATTTTTTTTTTCACTTTGAAGACTATGTTTGGAAAATCGGTCGTACTGTATTTGCTTGTATTTGGACACACTACTGAGCCCTGGTATCTGGATGCTACGTAGACCATAGGAGCTTGACAACTCAAGTGCACAGGAATTGTTTTTCCACCCAAATTTTCAATGGAAACAAACTTACAGGCTTGAGAGCTAGACTATGCATAGGAGTTGCCCTGAAATAGGAATTTAGGCTAAATACTTTGATCCTGAGGAAGAAAAAATAAAGTTTTCCAGCTTCGTTCAGGAATGGGGGAGATCTTGGCTGCTGTAACCAGTGCTAATCCGTACTTTATTTAGATAGGTAGCTAAGGGATTTTTATAATTTCACAACAATATAAAAATAATTTATATTTTTCCTACTTGTTGATGAGAGTCTGTCACACTGCATCATACACATAAGTATTTATTAATATAAATGAGCCCACAGTGAGAAAGTACAAAAAGAAGTGAGTATGTGCTTGCAGGGAAGGTGAGAGTAAGAAAGTAAGCAATTATTCTTTCTTGAACAACAGAAATATGTTTCATTTATTAGAAAAATCTGATAACAGTATTTCTGTTCTAAACTTAAGCTGACATTTTCTAAGTCAATATATGTATCTGAATGTTCATGTCTAGTAATTTTGGAAACTCGTGTTATAGCAAACAATACAATGTAATTAATTGTTTTATGTTTTTATAGTGTTAATTCATGTGAAGGAGCATTCCTGTATACAAAGTACTTCTGGGGATGTAGCTGCACATTGTGAAATATTTGGTGGCTGTTCTCACTTAGGAATTCCTTCCCTACCACACTCTCATTGTTTTTTCCTCTCTCCACAGCTTGTCACCCTGGGCAGTTGCTGGCATGATTGTTGGGGACACACACACCCCATATTTGAAATAGATCATGGAACCAACCCCATTTTAAAGCACATCCATGGTTGTGCTTTTGGCAAGCACGATAATACTGGTGCCAAACACAAACACCAGCTCCTCAGCCAGATACTGAAGCTGCAGAAATCAGGGAGTCAGATTTACCGGGAATTGGGAACATTGCCTTGATATAGTGAGGCCATAGAAGAGGGTTCATAAGAAAACTGGGCTTCTGGCACTTAAAACCAGGAATATCATGAGTGAGCTTGTAAATGAAGAAGTGGTGAGAAAGCCAGTAGGTGCAGAAGAACAAGTGGTTTGAAATGGAACCTGTGGTACAAGTAACACTGTGAGAATTCAGATACATCGGTCAGAGGGGAGAAAAACATCAGATAGGATGTGGAGACAGGCTGCAGGTTGCAGAAACAAATGCTTGAAATGCAAGATGAGGAAAGCGAGTCTAGCCCTAAGTGAGAGAAGTGGCATAGTACATGGCGTAGTACATGTATCAGAAGCTTGACAGAAGAAAGGTAATCCATGGAAGATTGTAACACCAAAACAAAAAATTTGGTGGTGAAGACGAAAGATGAAGTAGGCCTTCTTAGTGGTGATGTAGTGTTATATATTTTTAAAAAATTAGAATCCAATTAAGAAAATCCCCACTTCATCAAGCAACCTTATGAATCCACATGGACTGAAATTTGAAGCCTAAATAAAAAAAAAGTATCACTGGCTTTGTATAACTGCCCAGCAAAGATAGTAAGACTGGCTTCAGTATCCTAAGACCATCAAAGAAGCAGCCAAACTGGGAAATAGAATAATCATGGGCCTCCTCAATTACCTGCAGCAATCAGGCAAATACTACACCAGACCATAACACAGAGATCACCATCAGTAGGCGTGTGATGGGGCAGCTGGTTAGGGAGAGCCCAGGAGGGTCTGCAGCCCGTGAGCTGCCTCAGAGCTGCACAGCTGAAGGGTTCTTCTGCAGTGGCTGCCGTAGCATGCTCGGCTTCAGTAATTTTCTGGGAACAACTACAGTTGGGCACTCTCAAAACAGGGAGCTGTGTAAGGAAGCACCTTGTTAAAAAAGGTCAGCTAAGAGAATTAAATCCTTAGTTCACCTGGAATTTATTTAGGTCACCACCATGTTGGAAGCACGGGGCCAACACACTGTGCTTATGAAGAAAAGTGTAGGAAAAGGCAAAAGAAAACCCACATAGCTAAGGAGCAAGTGACATGCATTGTGAAAGCAAGAAGACACTCTTCAAAAAAGTGATGTCCATGTTAAAAAAATAGAAAGGATCATAAATTCTGGCAGGTAACATGTAAAAGCACAATAAGACAAGAAGAGTTTTGAGGATCATCTAGCAGAAGGATTCACAAGTAACAATAAATCTTTCTTCAAATATATCAAAAGCAGGGAATAAGCCAGAGTTTGAAGGGCCAGGATGATAATCGTGGTATAAAGAGAGCACTGAGGGGAGGGCTAGGCCATTGCAGAGGAGCTAAATTAATTATTTGCATCAGCACTCACTGCACAAGAAACCAGGCAGGTTCTGATCTAAAGTCGTCTTTGTGAGAGACTCCTCAGAGGACCTATGTGGAGAGGAAGTGACTACAGAAGACAACACATGGAGCAAATAGAGCACACAAAGAGCAGCACATCACCAGGACAAGGTGGTGTTCACAAGAGAGTTCAAAAGGAATTCAAGTCTAAAACAGTTGAATGGCTCCTCAAACATACTGGGTAACTTCTTGGGCAAAGCTGCCTTGGCACCCAAGGACCAAGGACAGTTGAAAATCTGAAGGCAATTTTTTAAAAAGTTTTGAGAAGAGACCTGGGGAACTACAAAGCTTTTATGCATGACATCTGTACCATACAGATTATCTAGCAGGAACAGAGTTACCGAATATCTTGATAAAATTATCTTTCTGAGAAAAGCCATGTTGGCTTTTCTGAAGTCTTATCAACTGGATAACTGTGATGTGGTTGACATAGCTTACTTGGTTCTCCCAAAAGGCTTCTGAGAAGTGTCTTATTAGAGGCTTTTAGGGAAACTTACCACCATGTCATGAGAGAGAAGATCCTTGTATGGTTAAATGGCTAGAAGACAGGAATAAATGGTCAGTTTTCGCAATGGAAGGTGGTGACAGATGAGGTTCCATGAGATCTATGCTAGGGCCTTTGCTGTTCAACATGCTCAGAAATTATTTTAAAAAGCACATTAGCAGTGAGGTAATGAAGTTTGATATTAATTTATTTAGGGTAGTAAAACTTAGTGACTGAGCAATAAAATGACAGCTGAAATTCAGTGTTGATAAATAAATGTACAGTGATGTGCATAAGGGGAAGAAATCCTGATTTCACTTACATGACCTCTGAGCTGACTGGAGTGAGAGTTGGGAGTTATGATAGACAGTCGCACACAAACATCACTCAGTGCTCAGTAGTGATCAAAAGAGTAAATCAAATGTTAGGAGCCATTAGGAGAAGAATGAAGAACAAAAGAGAGAATGTCACTCTGACATTATGTAAATCTGTGGTTTTGCCGTATCTGTAATATGTTGTGCAGTTCTGACCTTGTCCTTCCCTACCACCTCAAAAAAATACAAGGGTCTGGACCTTTAGTCAAAGTCAGGAAGGATGATCAGAGATATAGTATAACTTCCATATGAGAAATGACTTGAGCTACAACTGATTAGGCTGAAAGGATATGTTTTCAATGATAAGTGGCAAGCTACAGAAAAAGGAACCAGGAAGAAAGTAAATTATCATTAGGGGCAACAAATAATAATAATCATCATAATCATAATTTAAAAAAAAAGACAGTTGAAGGAAAGGTGAAAGGGTAAAAACATAAAATTAGGGAAATAGAGGTACTAAGATGCTAAGCAGAATACCTCTTAATAGCACTCGTTGGTCCCTGAGGGCATCCAAAGACTTGGTGAATGCTGCCCAGCAGTTCTGTGCACAGACATTGCAAGACATATGACCACAACTGAATGCAAAATACTGGACTGAGTAATTTTTTTTTAACCAAATACAATTATTTCAATACTCGTTTACATTTGCAATTTTTCAGCTGTTGAATTTTTTTTCTCTCTTTTAACTATTTTGTTGAAATGCAAATTATAAACACATATCTTCCACTTTATTTCAGCGTCCAACTCCACATGAAGCTTTTGGATGACCTTCTGGGACTTTAAACTAAACAAAACCCATAATAAGTTCCAATTGACGTTGGAACAGGCGGACAGCTATTTGAATGATTTTTTCTCTATAATCTTTTATCAGCATTTGAAGAATATACCAGCCCAAAAATACCTCAGTCAGCATCATAACAAATCTTTATTTTAATATTCGTCGTTATTTAAAAAGGAAAAGAAGCCAATCGTTCATTTATTTTCTACCTGAAAACCCCATAGGACAGAGACAACCAGATAGTTTCCAACCAGTTTATGACTGCTGGTGTAATGTAGACCATTAGTGGGTAGATTACCATGGGCTGTGGTTAAAATCACTTCAGGTGTTCTACTTAACGAAGAGTTAGTGAGGTGGTAGATGACCGTAAAACGTTGGGGTACTGTGAGCCCTCAGTGTAGGAGAAGGAAAGTGTAAATGCCAAGCTGTGTTACATCAAAGACAGACATTGAGGCTTGCCCTTTACTGATGTTAATTGTAGTCTTTGCTACATTCAGCATCTGCTGACCTGGGCCAAAATGTAGTTGCCAATGTTTATGTGGAAAGCTCTGTAAGTTGCTGGTAGATCACATACGCTCATATCTATTTTATAGACATTGTAGAAAAGGCAGATGGGTTTACTGAATTTTCCAAAGTTGTACGGAAAACTAGGGACAAACTCATGGTTAAAAAAACAAACTTCCTGTTTCCAAATTCTCTGAGAGGGGATGAAGAGAAGAATAAAGTGTAAAATCATTCTAATTAAAAAACAAACAACAATTTCATATGTAGGTCTTAGCAGATGAGCACTCAACAGTAACAATTTTAGGGATGCCAGTAATTTAAAACATCATTTCTCTTATGAAGGGTGTTTCAGAATTGTTGCCTTAATTTATCCCTGTGTAACATGAATCAGGTAATATCACTTTTATGGGAAGAACAAATGATTTTGTAATAGTATATATCTGGATTCAGTTTCCAGGTATGCAGTCAAGTGCACGGAAACCTGATGCTGACTTTTCTTGGGGGAGGTTAGAACAACTGCATGCTCATCTTCCATGTGAGTTATCCTCCTGGGCTCTCTAGGTCGTCAGCACAGAAGTTCATAATTATTTTATTACCAGAGAGGTAACAAAAATGGGTTATAATTTTTGTGGACACATGAATAGAAAGAGATGGAAAATTATGGTGGTTTGCTTCATAATTATTTACTAAAGAACAGAGAAGTGTCAAGACTTTGCAGTCGTGATTTAAATACTTCATCATTTAAACACCTGTTGGCCCCCACAGTATTTCCTTCTCTTTTTCTTGTTTCAGTGCTCACTGGCATTGCATGCCTTACTGAGCTTGCCTGTCCTTCTTCTGGTTCATACACCCCATTGCTACACCTCTCTCTGCATCATCCTACCTATTTTTCCCGTGTTTGCCTTCCCCAGCCGTCTTTCTTTACTCCTGGCAATTTGTCAGAGGTAGAAACAAGGGGAATCTTCAAAGATGTTGGATACAAAATTGTAATACCCTTCCACTTACATCAGTGTGTATTGTCTGATTTTTCTGGGGCTCATATCTTGGCCAAGTATGGAGCCTTTCTAGGGAACTTCAGCAAGTGAAATTCTGCTGATTTTCAAGTTCTTGTTTCAAGGGATGTATATAACTGATTTTTGAAAATGAAGTAACTGAAAGAGAGTCCCTATGAAGTAAGCAAGCTGTTATCCCCCACGTAATTCTTGAAAATCACAAAAACATTTCATCTGAAACACTGACTCTGTCTTTTTTCCTTTGATTTAAATCAGAAGATGACACCCATCCCAGAAAAGATCAGCCCACACAGTTAATTTGGCAATGAAATTGAAAATGGTCTTATAATGGGAAAAGTTAGGCAATCTTAACAGCAGGTGTCAGTGTGAACTCTGCCTGTATAATTAAGGGTGAAAACAATCTGATTAAGAAGTTTCAGTGCCATCACATGATATCTTGAGTTGTGGATCGTAAAAGCTCTCTTATTATTCAAAAGTACTTTCCAAATACTGTTGTTTCACATGTCTGATATATATCAAATAGTTACAATATTATAATCAGGCTATTTTTCTGTCTTGTCAGCAATTTTCACTAGCAGCAGCACTGTAATGAAAACTTCGAAATCACACCTCTGAAAGCAGCAAACATATATGTTGATGTTATATAATATATATTTGATATATATATATTTGATGTTATATATAATATATATTATATTTGCCTTACAGAAGAATGTGTTAAATAAGTTATAAGGTTAATTGAAAAGACAGACTAAACTCTGAAAAGACAGAAACAAAACAAAATATAATTTTGAAGAGATTTGAAGAACTGTGTAGTCAGTGGGAAAAAATCTAGTGTAGAAAGTCACTGAAGCATGTAGTAATAAAAATCAATTGTCTGCAGGGCTGGCTGAGCAACGAAATGAATTAAATTAGAAACACCTGGTAACTAGTAAAGTAGTTTTTTATGGTGGAAGAAATGAACACTTTTATCTTGAAATCCATTTAGGTATTCCCTCTTCCCCTCTGCTTTTAGCCAATACCTTCACCCACGTATTGCTGTGCTAGGTACAGAAAGATATTTTCTGTTATTGCAGATCTTCGGAGTGCCTCCCTATATTTCTTCTCCAGTGCAGGTATTCTAGCCTTTACACTGTTGGGATATTTAGTCTTCATTTTTTCTGAGAAACATAGAATCATAGAATGCTTTGGGTTGGAAGGGACCTTTAGAGGTCATCTAGTCCAACCCCCCTGCAGTGAGCAGGGACATCTTCAACTAGATCAGGTTGCTCAGAGCCCCGACAAACCTGACCTTAAACGTTTCTAGGGATGGGGCCTCCACTACCTCTCTGGGCAACCTGTTCCAAGAAGAGAGGCATAGAATTTTTTGTCAACATGATTGCTTAAAAATCTGGTTTATGTGAAAGCTGAGGGTAATCACAGATCAGGCAGATGCAGGTTTATTCTGTACTAGGCTAGGTATGAGATAAAAATCTTCTAGTCAAACTAGGAGACATATGGAAGATAATTATTCGTTTAAAAGTTCTGCTATACATATATACATAGAGATATATATATGTATATATGCAGAGGAGCAAGGCTGGAAGGCAGCCAGGTTCTCCCAGCTGAGAATTCCCCTGGCACTGGGGGACTCAGCTGGCATCCAGCCCGCTTCGCTGGCTCCTGCCCGGCTCCGCTCCTGTGCCGCAGAGCTGCAAGTACCTCGCCCTTCAGCTGTACTCAGCTGGTGTACATAAAGAAGCTTTCACCAGTATTTAGGACAGTGTGTCTGTCCTGAGAATCAGTGATCCGTAACTGCCTCCACCGTTCTGCCCCCTCTGCACCACCAAAGACATTTCATCTTTTTGGCTGCGTGTTTTGCATGGCTCCCATGGTGTATTGCCTGAGCAGCTCCAAAATGGGAATGTATTATCTTCCCCATCCCTGTAAGGTAGAAAAGTTCTGCTACTCCCCCTATTACGCATGGGGAATTAAGGCAGTGCTTTGTTTCTACCGATTTTGAAATCTGTGTTTTAATTCAAAGAGCCAAATAGCTTGAGCTGTGTCTGTATGGCCTGGAGGAGCCGGCGCTCAGGTACGAGCCAGTCCTGCTCTCTGGCTCAGCTTTCTTTTTTGGAGAGGCACCTCGATTTTCCAGATGAGAGTCAAAGTCATAGTCAATATGCAGCCAGTCCCCAGGGTACTTCGGCTCTGGCCCGAAGTAACAAGACAGCATAAATAAGGCAGAGATCTAAAAGCCAGAGCTATTACACCGATTAGGTGTCCATAATTTCAGCACAGCAGAGCTAAATTTTATGAGACTGGGACTCAAGAGTAGAATCCAAAGCCCAGAATTTGGGGACTAGACAAAATTAGGATAACCCAAAACCGCCACGTTCTCAGGAGTCATTTAAAATTATCACAAAGGTACCGGTAATATGTAGGTTTGTCTGAAAACTCATTCTGTTTGGGTCTTGCATATCTATATCAAGACTGCAAGGTAAGAATCTAGATTTCCTCTGAGAGTAAGTACTTACAAGTAGGAAGGGAGCAAGTAAACTTTGGTTGTACTGTACCTTCTACCCTAATGGCTAGAGTGTTCAGCCTCCAAATGTGAGACACTGGCTCTGTCATTTTGTCTCTCTTCAGCTGGAAGAATTTAAAATCGGCACCTCTTTAGGGCTGCCTTAACCATTAGGGTACTTGGTGATCTGCTTTGGGGTGTCATCATCTTATTGCAGGCTTAAATGCATTGTACTGGAGGCAGAGAGGAAGCGTAACCCTGCAGCCTAACAATCTAGACATTATGGACTGGGCTGTAAAAATTTGCCCAAAACAACATAGGAACTCTGTGCAGGAGTTAGAATTAACGTTCTCGTCTCTTGGCCTCCAGGACAGTGCTTGAGGTGGCAGGCACTCGTTTCTGATTACTTAGAATATTGAATATTGACATATTCTGCCTTTAAATGTAACTCCAGCCTGACATTCTGCATGGGATTAATCAAGATACAGAAAAAACAAGCTGCACCTCAAACTGTTTCTGACTTTAGCTGAATGCTGTGCCACCTTTGTTGCAGTAGGATTAAAATAACAGGGGAAGGTGGCTTGTTAAAAAAATGGAAAAAAAAACCCATCGTTATGGATTTGGCTATCAAAGGGATTCCAATTGAATGAAAGTTTACTGGTTTGGTCTCTACTTTCCTGAAGCCTCCTACTTGTCCTCAGCACTAGTGGGAAAGGGATAGGAGTATGTCTATACTAACAAATAAAACCGTTCCCAAGAATATTCCCAGGCGCGGAAGCCAACTGGCATGGACTGACTCGCAAGTACACCAGTAAACAAACACAGCCAGCCTCCAGAACATGGTGGCTGGATGCAAATCCTTGGGTGGTAATCGTCTGTGGGATGTTCTAACTCCCAGACTGTGCCTGGGAAATGCTTGGGAGACTGCTAGTTGGTACAGGCCAAAAACATGCCAGGGACCGCACTAATAATTTCAGAGCAGTCGTATTCCAGTGTCTGGGAACGCTCACAAGCACTGTTTAATTCACTACCATAGACATAGCCTTAGGTTCACCGGTGTATTCCACAAACTCTTTTCAACAGTGCAAAGATGATAAAGACTGGTGATTATTGGTGAGGAAGCATTTAAAATTAAATCTGTCTCAAATACCTTTTCACTCTTGAGAGATACAAATTTATAGTTTGGTCCTGGATTTCTGGTCTTGTAGGATTTATCTTGTTAGTGCAGCCAAACTTTTAATGACTCATAGTAACATAAAATATCCTGATGATATCTACAGGTTTTAGAATTAATTCTGTGACCTTTAGGGCAAATTTAGGAGTAGATGACTAAATTTGAAGTGCTTTGTGTCATTCTTAATACACAGAAGCAGTCTTCTGTGCAGAGTCTTCTCTCTCCAACACCTCTTGTTGTCTTTAGTTATTTAGAAGATGATATAATTTTAAAACTGTCATTAGAGAGGCTTAATTTTGGGCACTGGATAGCATATTATCTATAGCTGCCATTAATACCTGTAGCTTAAAAAGCATGATTTGGTTATGTAATGGCACTAGGCTGGCAGAGAATCACGGAAAACAGATAGTTTTGAAAGACTTTTAGGTTTTGCAAAACATTGCTTAGTTTTCTTGTGCTATTAACTGTGCCTATTATATAGGAAATGAGTGAAATTATAACCGTGTTCCATATTAACTTGATACAGAAAAACTGAGGCAATGATTAGGTGTGAACAGAGATTGCCTATTTGAATTATCTTAATTTGTTAATTCTCACAGTTTTAAATCTTATCATTCCTCCTTCCTATTGCTCACTAAATGTGTCCTGTGTTAAATTAGCTAAAAAGCAACAGATAATCCCCCATAAATTTTAAAATCTATTGGTAAGCACCTAACACATGAAAAATAACTGATTAGCCTTTACATTGAATTTAACTTCTCTTCCTGATTCTTACAGTCCTTTGAATGCAAATCTTGTATGAGAGAAAAAAGGTGGGGTTTTTACCCCATCAAATATTCTTTTCTCTTGGAAAAGAAAATCAACTCAGCATAAAGAAAGCATAAAGAATTCAGCTTTAACCTGAATAAAATGGTTCCCTTTTTCTCCCAGTTATTTATTCATTCAAGTATCTTTATCTGAATTGCTCTTTACTTACAGAACTAATTTAAATCCCCTGAGCCCACAAAAGGTCAGACAAAAGCTTCTGTCACAGCCCTAATGCCCTTCATGAGTCACTTTGTATTTTTATGGAAGTTTTTTCAAATCATGATGATAAAGGAGCAAGGCCCTAAGAGGATCACTCTGAGGATCTCGTGGTCGGTATATTATAGGATGTTGTCTTACTTTTTTTTGATGAAATTATGTTTGCATATGTCAAAGACTAAGTTTTACAGAAAATTAGCACATAAAACTGTGGTAAGGCAACATAAAGAAATTGGAACAGAAAGAAAATAGCAGCTTTTTTTACAGCATATTAAAAGGCTTTTTGGTATCCAACTGTTGGAACAGATCTGCAGCATTAGATCAGATGGTGTCATTGCTTGTGCAGGGCTGCATTTACTAACACACAAAAAGGATGGAGTAAATATGAATTAATACAAGCATTTTCATTATAAAAGAAAAGTGAAGCCAAATAAGCAAGCAATAAAAAACGTTATTCTTCAGTTATGCTACATCCTACCATCAAGCTGAAAAAATGTGTTTTTAAAACTCTTCCTTCTGCTCTGGTTCAGCACCACTAATTAATTTAAATCCTTCCTGCTTCTACAAATAACATAGTCTCCATGTTGTGACGTGATATTCTAGTGCTATTCCAAAATATTGTGAAACTATTAATATAAAGGTAGTGAAAAGAAACATAAAATTATGTAGCAAACAAAACTAGGAATGATAGTTAGAAAACTCCATTTTTAGATGTTTTATCTAGATCTGAGTTATCATCGAACCACCTATTCCAAAAATAAAAGTCCATAAATATGGGTTGGGACAATGTGATGCATGAACTTTCTGGTTTTTATTTTATTGTGGTAAACATATTATGCCTAAATCAAATATTATGATTGCCAGCTTTCATGAGCAAAGCAGTTCAATAAATAGATCTTTAGGACTGGGAGTGACTCAAGGTAAATAGATTTGTTTAAAGTACACCATGAGCAGAAGACTGCAGTCAGTGTCCTCAATGTGTAAAATCTGTGAAGTTTGGTGTTTTATGACTCATGACTCTAGGAACTGGTGTATTAAAGAAAATCACCAAATACCATAAAAATCATGACATAGAGACGAGTTCGCAGCACTAGAAATTTGTGTCACTTATTCATGTGTTGTCACATCTCAAACCAGCCGTATCAGCTCTAGCTACCTGGTTGCATTAAATCTCCTCAATTTAGGGAACTTCAACTAATACCAAAAGTTGTGGCATGTTCTCTCAGTTTCCCACTTAATTTCAAATCAAAGACGAGGTTGCAATGGCTGGTGGCAGTTGGCTTGGTTAGAGTCTGTGGGATCTGTGGTTTGCTGCAGTTCGTAGTTTACAGTCTTCTCTAGGGGAGCTGAGTAACACAGACTGCGTGCGGCTGAGCCAGCTGAAGCTTTCTGCTTTTAATCACAGCTGATGGACAGTTAACTGCTGGGATTTAACAATGGAAGTAGCCAATGTTGAGGAAAGTCCAGGGACTATAAAAGCGAAGAAATAAAGAGCATTAAAAAAAAATGGTTTTATAGGGTGAGATGAAGGAAGTACAATTTTCTCTTTAAATTTAGGGAAATTTGATCTGAATTGATCTCCTACTCACAGAACTAATTTAAACACCACATGTCTTTAAAAGGTCAGGCGAAATCATCTTTCACAGACTTGATAGTCTTCATAAGTTACTATATATTTTCATGTCCGCACAGATTGTTGTTGACTCAATATGACACATCCAAAAAACCCTCCACAGTCTATTAAAAACATGCAAGGGACAGAGAAATACAGTTTCTTTAATGCATAAAATCTGACTAAAAATGGAACAGGCATGAAAAGGACTTGATGCAGAAGCTGTAGGATATTTTCTAATCTTGAATAGGTACCTGATGGAAATTACCTACTGATGAAGTGTTGCCAGACAGAAGAAAAGATCTGAGGATTAGCACTGCAGCTGGAGGATTGGTGAAAGAGTGATATGAAAATAGAGGGCAAAGGAAGGGAGAGAGGAGGCTGTGCAGGCACTTGAAATTTATAGGCACCTGTTAAATGAGATGACATAGAGAAGAGATGCTTGAATGAGTTGGGTGACCCAAAAGAACATATGTCAACGGGTCAAAATGGAGGAAGAGATCACTGGTGGAGGAGGAGCAGAGCTGAAAAACAGGTTTAAATCACTGAAAAGTATGGGCAAAGAACAGACAGAAATAGAAGACTTGTTTTCTGGGAAGAACAGGAGTTAGCTCTCTAGAAAAGGGGGGAAATGGAGATAGCTGGGGAACACAGCAGGAGAGATAACAATGTAATATAGGAGACTGTGATTACAGAAATATTAACATGTTGGTTGGAGGGACCTCTGAAAATCACCCAGTCCACCTGCCTAATTGAAGGACTTTTCAACAGCTGATCAGGTCAGCAATGGCTTTATCTAGCTGAGTCTTGAAAACTGCCAAGCATGGAGTCAGTCTCTCTGTCCCAGTGTTGCACCACACTCTTAGCGAAGACATTTTTCATAAAGTCCAGTTGGAGCTTCTCACACTGCACATCGCTGCTATTGCCTCTTGCAAAACTACCTGCAACTACCACAAAAAGTTTCTGTCGTCTCTGTATTTGCCCTTCATATAGTTGCAGGCCACTACTAGCTCACACCGTATTTTCTTCTTCACCAAACAGATTTCTCCCCACATATGGGAGGAGCTATGCCCATGGCTCCTTTC